>JABUIW010000089.1:849284-908290 GCA_013363375.1 Menidia beryllina
TGCCGAGGACCTGCGGCGTCCATCGCACCTCAAAGAGCAGCCACCGATAGCCGTTTGTGGCCTAGCTCCCCCCCCCCCTTTTTCGCATTCATGGCTGTCTTTCCGCATCCAAATCCATCCTGCTAACACCTCACAATTCTTTTGCCTTACCCCCTACCCCCCCATTCTATATAGGTGCATAATCTCTATCTCTACCTCGCACACACACACACACATTACACTTAGAGGAAGTGTGTTTAAGATTATGAGTGTCTCACTCTCCCCCTCTTTTTTCTTTATGACCAGGGCGAGGGTCTGAAGTTGCCTCTGTCAGCACAATGAAGCACTATAATGGATGGTAATCATTCAGCGAGCACGGCGGCTATGGGTAGCCTAAAAGAAAAAAGGAAAAAAGAAAGAAAGAAAGAAAGGAAATAAAGTGAGAGAAGGAGAGGGAGAAGCCTGGCTCCTCTGCTGCTAATCTCAGCTAATGGCTTCTGCAGAGCCAGGAGAGAGCAAGGCACGCTAATAATGCAGCGGGGGATGAAACGGGGAGATGGGGCGCGCGGGGGGGTGAGGGGGGGGGGGTTGGGGGGTGGTTGAGTGTTAAGGAAGTGTGGGGTGTAAAAAAGAGGAGAGTGGTGGAATGGAAGGGGGTGTAAAAAGACGAGGGAAAGGAAAGCAAAGTCAGCTTAAGCACGGGGTTTAATGGCATCATTATTATGAGGAGGCACCCGCTGTGGGATTTGAAGCCAAATACACACACACACACACACACTCATATGTTCATATTAACTATTAAAAGCATATTCAAGTATATGCCCTTAGTGGCTCAAGGGGGAAATCAGTACACACTTAGATATAGTAATTTAGTAAGAATTTGTAGTCTTTTTCCTTGGTTATTTCTTTTTAATGATAAACTGTAAAGTATGCTTTCATTGAGTCAAATATCAGATTTCAACAGCGTACCTCATTTATACTAAAATCAAACTACAAGAAAAAAAAAAAAAACAGAATAGCTAAAATGACTTCAAACATTTTGGCTTTTGATGTGTGTGCTTGGGGCCATGTTGTCCGATAGGTGTAAGACTTATTAAAGTCTGCTTATTTCCCCCTGCGCTTTTCTCATAATTTCATATCTATTAATGTTTAAATGATTCGATATATTCCTCACCGAATAAAGAATGTTCTTATTTCTGACAAAGCTATTAGTGCTCCTGGACAGAAAACTGTTTACTTTTTAGCTAGTTGAGCTACAACGTGAATGCTAATCCCTAATATTGTCTGAATTTTTTCTCCAATTTTGACTTTAAAATGATATATGTCGGTCCGTAAACAGCCATCATCGGACAATGAAGTACATTGTCTAATGTTGGAATGAGCAAAGTCCTTTGAGAGATGGAACGTTTGTCTAAAGGGATTAGCTGAGGGGATAAGCGGAATGTTTTCCCATATCTCTTTAGCCTAACTGATTAGAGAGACAGCAAAATACTACTTGTTTGTGCCTGGCTTATTTTCCATCTCCGAATAGATATTTATCCTTTCATCCGGTTTTCAATCCTCCACAAGGTTATGCAAGCGTGAGCAGTGACGGGGCTTTGAGGTCGTACGTATAAAGGGCCGATGCAAAATGACTATGGTCCCGAGCTCATGCGCAAGCACAAGGACCGAGGCTAAGGATTGAAGGAGAGACCAGCGGGCAGTTCACTCTCATTACACCGCCAACAGACACAGATGGCCGTGGCCAGAGTAGGGGATAAAATCCGTTGGAAAGCACCCAATGGGTGAGCTATGAGCCTTCCCGTGGTCACGGAGCACGGTAAAAGGGTGAAATAAGTTTGAGCGGAGCAGTAAGAGCGGAGTTCGGAAAGTTCACCTTCTGTGACAAGAAATGAAGAACAGCATCAAGTGCATGAGAGTCAAATTAAATCCCGTCTGAGGAATGGCCGTCCGGGTTGCCGGCGTGGTCTAATAAACAAAACGGGAAGCAGGTTTTGCTCAGTGGTGACGGGAACGTTTATCCACACCATCCTGGTCAGGCAATTCTCTAAGAGGGATTCACAAAAGATGAAATGGTGAGGGTTTTTCTGGAAAAAAAAAGCGTGGGTTGCAATGGACAAAAATCTGCAAGATTTTAACATATGGTGCAAAGCAAGTGCCTTCTTTTAATTATTAATTGTAAAGCAAAAAAGCTGCGTGCATCCAAAGCTGATAGTTAAACTGAAAACGTAAAAAAACCTCTATGGTTTACTGGGTTTTCCACTGAAACTGTCCCCAGGTGATGCTCCTAACATGTCACATGCAGGCTTTGCAGGACCCCATGAATTTAGTCTTTTTATTATGCCGGTTGGAGGTAGAGAGCACAGCCGGTTGAAGCAGAATCAAACTGATTAAACTTAAACCGTCCATCTGCCGACCCGTATACTCGTTCTCAAAGCCAACATTGCTCATTTTATCTGGAATACTATTGCCTGGACTTTTTATGATGGGATTCCTAATCCCTGATTTGTTAGGACCGTTAATCCTTTGACATTAACTCAAGGTCCAATACAGGATCGATATTGTTCTATTTCATCTTTACATCTACACCATCAAAACATCAATATTAAAACACACATTCCAGGTCCCTGCTGTACACACTCTAATGAGTTGGAGGTCCGTCCTCGGGCCTTTTGGCTAGCTCCTCATCATAATAACTGAACGCAATGTGTGTATCGTGAAAATGAGAGCCAATAACCTGCTCCAGTGATTTGTGGAACCGCGACGCTACCTTAGCCAAACACTGCACCATGCTGAGCATGTGCTGTTCTCGTGTTAGCATGCTAATGCTAATACAGTTTTACGTGCAGGATGTCTAGTTCAGTCTAGTTCCACACCTGGTCTTCAAGGCCCTCTGTATTCCAGGTTTCCCTCCTCCAGCAGACCTGATTCAAATAACTGGGTCTTGGTCAGCCTTCTGCAGAACTTAGAGAGCTGAAGAGCTGTCTAATTTAGTGTTGAAATCATTATTTGCTTCGCTAATGTGTTTCTCTGAACCCTGATAGCTGCTGCCCACTGTCGCCTGATGTTCTGGATGTGACTGGACTTAAAGAAGAGAACTTTTCAACTCAATACTCAGTCAAGGGAGGTGGACGTCTTAGAACAAACGGTTACTGTGATCTAGCCAAGGAGCAAATGAAACTGAAGAAAAATGTGTTCATCCTCGTTCAGAATCAAGTGTAATCAGCAGTGAAAAGTAGTTCAGCTGCGTTTCACCCATCTAATGTTTTACGCATTGATTTTACAGAGGGCATCGTGGGGTAAACTCTCTCTAAATGCTTTAGACTGTTCATTCTTCCTTTATCAGCATTTTTTAACCCCTCTCTCTTCACAATGCTTTCATCTTCCTCATTTCATCTCCATGCTGTTTGCTTCCCTTCCTCTTTCCCTCCCACTCAGCTTTTGTGACTCTCCGAAGACTGATGTACGCCTGTTTAGTAGATGGAAAAGGAGCATTCATCAACAAAGGGGTTCCTCTGTCACTCCTCTTGATATGTTTAAGACTGCGCGCGCAAACAAAGCTAATGCTATCAGAGGGGGTTCGACATTTTGCGACATTTTGCAGGAGCCGAGGCGTGTGTGTCTGTGTGTGTGTGTGTGTCTGTGTGTAAACACCCGTTTTTGAACCTGCCTCCACCTGCCGCGACTGACTAGAGGCAGTGCGTTGAACGCTCTCTGCGTCGTTTTCTCATTGTTGACATTCAAACGGAGTTGGTAGGCTTTGTCTCAACTCAAGTGCCAGAGGTGGAATGCGTCTGGTATTGTAAAGAAACGTGTCAACAAAAGAGCGCGTTTATGATACACCGGTACAGCTGCGAAGGGGGTGTGCGTGTGAGCGCTCACGTGTGTGTGTGTATGTGTGTGTGCGGAACTAATACCCACAAAGGAGCCATGAATCATGTTTACACCCTTGGCGTGAGACCTTTCATCCATCATCGCGATGTGTTTGTGCGCAGGTTGCTGCACTCCTAATTTGAGCAGAGAATGAGCGAATGTTATCATTTTCCTGCCCTTGACCCGTTCCCGCACCAGAGACAGAACCGGCAGATTGAGAGAAGATTGAATGAGAAGACCGCAGAGAGAACTAAATAAACAAGAGAGAGGGAAAAAAAAGACAGAGGGAAGCTGAGGAGATGCTGCTCCGGGCGTCAGAAGTACAAGAAAGCCGCGGGGGAGGAGGATATTATAAACAGTTCTGAAGCACTTTTATTGTCTTCTGAGACTTTTTCCTATCCTCTATGGAAAATGTAATTCTCAATAACGCAGCTTGTTGCCGATATCAGATTTCTGCTCTCAGGATGTCGCCATAATCGTGACCAAGTGCCATCACAAAAGATGTGTCCTCAGCGGATGGATTAGCCTCGTTTTTTCCCCCCGGCAGACTTTGACCTTTCAGGTTGTAAATTGTCGATCGTTATCAGGACACATGCCGAACCGGAATAACAGCCGAGGTGAATCTCATCCTCGCTAAAAACTTTGGGCCACGAAAAGTTAGTTAAAAGCCTGTCTTTTGCCTTTGGAAAGCCGTCCCCCCCCTGTGTGTTTTTGACATTATCAGGTGTTCTAATGGGGTTCTCGCTTCACACGGCGTTTGATCTGAAGTGACATCTGAGGTGACATCCCCGTGCCAGTAACAAGGCCTGCTCTCGAGGAAGGAGAACCTGAGGTCGGAGAGGCGGCCGCCATTCCGCGGGCTTTCATTTAGCGCCCGGCTCAACCGGCCCACCTGTCTTTGAGCTCAGATTAAAGACCTTCAAAAGCAGACGGGGAAAGTAAGAAAAAGTTCAATGACAACAAAAAAAACCCTTCAGCTGTCAAAACTCAATGTCATTGTATCTCAAAAGGGAATCGGTAATTGGCGAGGAGAGTATAGGAGAATGGGGACTTGAAATGACATGAGACCAGAGCAAAGGTTCTTTAGCTGTGCAACGTAGATTTTGGGGGATGTATGCTGCACACGTCATCCGTAGCCCCAGGCAGAGGGAGGCCAGCTCAGCGGCAAGGTAGTCTCACCTCAACAGCAGAGTTCTAAAACGGTATTGATGTCAAAGGGGGAATAAAGCTCAACAGCACTTCCCATTGTTGTCAGGTGTATAAAAGACAAAGTGGAAGGCCCCCTACCACGATGAGGGAAAACGATGTTGCTGTGAGTCATAAAGAACCACCACCGGCTGCTCAGTGGTTGCCCAAACCACTCGCTGGGAAGCAGCACAGGGTATCTTGTGAAGAGAAGCAGAAATATTCTGACATAATTTTGTGCTGGAAGGTAGACTGCAGAAGAAGAACAAGAGGAAGAAGAAGAAGAGGCCGTACATAAGAGTTAGATCCAGACCCGAACGGCACCGTAAGCCGCAACCTATGGTGCTAATTTCTGCTCATGTCTTAAAGAGGAGTCTGACGGGTAAAGATATTCAGCCGCTGTGAATGCTCCACATGGCATCATTAAAAGAGCAGCGGTTAGACCTCAAAAGAAGCAAAACATACTCTAAACACAGCGATGCGTGGACAGAAAGCTCAACACAGAGTGGAAATGGAGTCCAGACTAAGGAGTTCGGCTAACAACCTTTAGCATTTATAGGGGAAAAAACTGCTAAATGCGCGAAATTTCTATTTATGTTTTTCTTTTGTTTTTAGCCAGGCATTTCAGTGCACACAGTGAGAAGGCAGCTGAACTGAGACGATATTTATGTTCTTCCATTCATTTGCAAAGGTTTTGGAAGAGCCGTCTTAAACTCTGTAGGAGCCTCTTGAGCAAGAAAAAAAAAATCTGCCATCAAAGGCCACGGCTCCCTCTAGAACCCCTCACAAATCTTTAAGAATGCCTCTTTGCCCCCTAAGAGTAACAATGGTCCCGATGGCCTCGATTTACTTTGGTTCATTCAATGTTTTTTTTTAAATTCCTGTGATGTGCGCGAGAATTCCCTAAGAAGTTCACGGGAGGCCAAGGAAAGCAGATCAAAGGGCAGACTGAGGGTAAGCACCACTTCAAAGGGGCGGCCCGGCTGCATGGATGTGAGTTGGACAAGGTCCGAGCGCGTATAACCGGCTGCTGCCACAATGTGCGGACCGCTGATAACCGAGGATTTCAACAAAAAAGCTAAATGGCGTTACACTAGCTTTTAAAAAGGTGAAACATTTCGATGTGCGACACAAATTCAGCCCTAAGCGACTCATCAAAATTCAGTTCATCCGAGAACGCGAAAACACAAAGTCGCCAAATCCAGTGAAGTGTCTTCATATTTAGAAAACCCTCCGGATCGTTTTGACATTCCAGTCAAAACAAAGCAATCGGCTCTATCAGGACAAGGCCCCTTATTAACTATTAAAACTACCATGTTTGACATAAAGCCCGCAGTCATCTCGTTCGCACGCAGCCGAAATAAAGCGGCCTGTCATTTGACGTGACAGGATTAATAATTTAGCATCACGTGCAGACGGCGTCCGCATTGTTCGTCGCTCTGACAAATGTCTCGATTGTTTATTTTCAGCCGGTTGCTCGTGCCTCGCTCGTAGATTTACTCCCTTTGGCCATTTGGATGTGTAACCGAATCCTGCCAGGTTTACAGTCGCTGTCATGAGCGGGACGCTCTGGAAAAAAACACGACAGAGAGCAAACAGACGAGGTTCTCGGATATCTTTTGCGGGGCTTTGCCTTTAATATTTCAAGGTGGCGAGGCATAATACTTGCATGCTCTGGGACAGCAGGTTTCACTTCAAAGGCAGGTTGTGTTTAACCTAGAAAATGTGGCAGTTCAGTAAAGAGGGGTGGTTTCAAAGTGTGCATATCTGATTCCGGGTGGCTATGAACCCACGTTCAACTTCAGGACTAGATGAAGTGCCAAGCACAGCTATCAAGAAGCAGCGAGGATTGATTCTGCATGTGCACATGTGTGCCAATTTAGAGAGACCAAAACATAAGCTCCCCCGCCGCCTTTCAGCGTTGAAATGTCGAAATGATGCGGTCTGTGTGTGTTCCTTTTCTCTCCGGGCCCCGCATCTGCTTCCTCATCTTTTGTGCCTCTGACACGCTGGTGCGTTCTGAGTTCTGTTTTTTTTCTACCGCGCTATGTCATGATCAATTTATCGCTCGGCGCATGACGGTCCCTAGCGCCTCCGAGGATTTGAAGGACTTTGTGCGCAATCCCCAGCCTGCCTCGGTTTTGCTCTCCCACATACAAAATGGGCATTTGTTTTCTTATCCCTCTTTGGCCACCGAGACCAGACTGTGTCCCAGCTTTTTGCCTCTCCGGTTCCAGGTTGCAGCTTGGAAAAGGGATCTCACCCCATTTTGCCGAACAGGAATCATTCCAATACGAATTTCCTAACTGTGCGGGCTTGGCTTTTTTCTGTGCCTGTCCGTGTTTTTGTTGCGCGAGCGTTTACCCGCAGGCAGATAGGAAAGAAAGATAAAAGTGTGTAACCATTTTGCAAACATCAGTCTCAAACAGAGGCTCATTTGGTCAGGGACCAAGAAAAACAGAGCTGGTGGCGTCAAATAATGACAGAGCGGGGAGGAGCCGACAAGGAAACAAGTGATGTTCAACGCCGCAACAGTATGTTTGTGCACCTGTCTGTTGTGTAACGCGCCTCTGCCGGTGTAGCACTTGGCAAACAAAGACACACTAAAGCCGCTACATTCCGCATTTCAATTTACCTTAAAAAAGCAGCCAAGATGGTTTCAAGCTCCCTGCGAAAACGTGCTTAGTATTGCACTTCTTCTTTCTCCAAAAGAACAAGAGCTGAAATGCTAAATAGCCTGGCTAATAAGCCGCCAAAGCAAGAACACGCCTTAGAGGATATTTGCAATTCAACAACTGTCATTAGAGTTATGTATGCCATCCCGATCTGGCCAAAATATATTATCATTCCTCACGTACTTGGGTTTGTGCTGCCACCACTGGCAAGGCTACCGCTAGCAGGAGCGTATTTGCTCGCACATTATTAATCTGGCTGGGACCAAATGTATTCAGGCGAGACACACTTTGTGTTGCACTGCATATTCACATTCTCTTCCATCTGCATTTCCTCCCTCCGTATCTCCACATCCGTCCATTCTCCTTGTCTCGCACCCTCTCCTCCTCATAAAGCCTCCATGATGCCGCGGCGGCCTGCCGATGAGAGTCCCACACCAGGGACTTTCGCAGCGTACCTTCCTTTACTCATCCTTCTAATTGAATAATGCACTGTAGTATAAAAACTCCCCTCATTAAAAAGGCCTCTCTTTGGATTAAAATGCTGAGGCGAACACATTTTCCGCATGCAGAGGTAACTTAATGTATTCAGTTACCTCCAGTAATGAAGTGAAAATGGGATCTGACCAATGTGCTCGGGTTTCTGTTCACCAGGCTGGGGGCACTTCTACAATTAATGACATAAGCTAGTTTTTTAGGTTGCGTGAGGATCATTGCTTTAGTGTGTGTTTACGTGTGTACATTTGTGCCCATCCTTAAGAAAATCATTCACTTCTGTGCTGTCTAAATGCAGCACTTAAAGCTGTTAAGCCCACAACCTTTCATCTAAACTCATTTATATTAAACTAAAATTACTTATTAAAAGCATCTTTGCACTATGTGATGTTTGCAGCCCTCGGTATCCCTAAGGAAGCTGATCTTGAACATCCCCAAGCTATGTATTGTAGCATCTTGATATCAATATTACAAGTCCCCCCCCCTCTCTCCATTTCTTTATCTTTATTAATACTGTACAAAATTAACACTGATAGTAGTGCAATCTACAGCAAAGCACAGTATGTTCTGGTGGTTGCAAAGCAATAATTAATGAGTCAAGTTGGTAAGAAGTGTCAGTAACATCTAAGTGCAACATTTATTAGACATCTAATTGATTCAGAAAGCTTTCCAATGCTTTCTAATGAGAAACTGTTGCATAATTCTCTTTGTTTAACTAATCACTCGCTCATTCTTTATTCACATTTTTGCATGTTCTGACTCCCATCCATCTTTAGGATTAGACATACACATCGACATTACATCAGTAATAAAACCAGCCAAAAAGCATTTTTAAAAAAAGTGTGTTTATTGTATTAAATCGACCTTGCAAGCCAGAAGTGGCTAGCTGATTTTGTCTGATAACAGACAAAGACTGGGCCTGGGCCTGTGTCCTCCCCTTTAGCCCCATTGATCACATCCAGACTGAAAAGAAGCCATCTTCCCCTGCTCCTCCTAAACCCCCCCGAAAAAACTAATATTTGTTGACAGCACCTCGATGGGCGCTGAGAGTAAAAAAAAACTCCCCTTCTCTGACTCTCTTAATGCCTTTTCAGACAGCAGAGAACCGCCTGTAAACACTCTATGGTATAAGTTCAAATTAACCAACCTCATCCGAGTGTGAATATGAGATTTCTTTGGTTGATATTGATATGCAGAATTTTCTCATTATGCCAGGGAAATGAAACTGCTAAAAACAACACCCTGGCAACCTAGTCTCATGCGTGATGCACAGAAAAGGGAGGAATAAAAAGGGAAGAAAAGTTCATGTTTAATTTGCGAAAACAACGCCCCGACTAATGAATTTTCCTAGTTTGTTCCCCTCGCTCACGGCTCCTAGTTTGGCTTTGTTTTCGTAGAGCATGCTGATTTGGAGAAATGAGGGGCGGACGGCGGAGGAAACGAGGTGTTTGTGTGGAAAACACCTTATTTGGACTTTTCCGAGGTGATCCGACCGCGCTCTGCCAAAAATGAGATGTTGGAGTGTAAGTGGAAGACAAGAAACAGCTTTCATGAGGAGTGCATTGCCAGAGGCATTTAATGACACGGCGGGAGGGGGGGCGGGGGGCGGGGGGGGTGCAACAGACTCCTGCGAGCTCCAGATAGAAGCTGAATTATTACTGTTTACAGACTCCAACATCTTCAGCTTCTAACACTGCATAAATCTGGGATAAAAAAGGAGACACAGGTAGCCATGGTGACCCCAAAGATGGAGTCGAGGAGAGAATAGCCATTTTTCATAAAGCGCTATTAATGGACGGCAGTCTCCCCCAAGTCTTTAGTGTTAGTGACTATCTCTTTCACGGGGAGGATTTCTTTATTTCCCACTGTGCCGTTTTCCTCCACATGAGCTCCAAAATTTTCTAGGTGACTGATAGTTCATCCACGACTCTGTAGCACTTACAAAGCGACCTTTGCAAATAGCGAAGGAAATGTCTGGAATTTGAAAAAAAGAAAAAAAAAAACTCCTATGATATGAGCAGCCTGCCAATTCCGCCTCTTCAGCTTTCAACTCTCGGCTGATTCCGGTTACTAAAAAATACTGTAGCTCCGAAATGGCATAACTTTGCAGGGGAGCTGTGACCTTGTTGCGCTGATGAAAGGAGTGCTTCCAGAAGTTCGCTTACAGACTTTGCAAAGACAGGTTGACTGAGGAGATGGGAATGTGCATGCGTGTTTGCATGCGCGTGTGCGTGCGTGTGTGTGTGTGCGTGTGACAATCCGCTTCGTTGCGGAAGGGGCACACCCCCAGAAACACAAAGGCAAAAAACAGGTCCTTCAACCTTTTCATCTCCCAGACAATCAAAAGCAAACCACAGAGCCTTTGATGGTAAACTCGGCAGGCTTTTTCATTTCCTATCGGAACACGTTCGCACTTGAAAATCCAGATGATTAGCGTGCTCCAAATCCAAATTCCACCGTAACAGTTTCAATGACTTATCCGCCTCGAGCTGCCGAGACGTGAGTCACCCAGTGAAACCAGCAAAACCAGCGTGTGATCTGGATCCTGAGTTTGCATAGGAGGTACACAGTGTGCTGCGCTCCAACCTGGCAACCTGCTCGACCCAAATAGGGCCCCGGTGCACTCGTCGGCACCTTGCAACGCAACGGAAGCCACCTTGTTTACTCTCATTATATCTAACAGCACGCCACTGCCAAATTGCAATCTAATACACTTTCAAGTAGGGCGTAGAAATCATGCAAACTCCCTCTCAACTTTAAAAAAAATTTAAAAAACCCTTATAAAAAAAACTGCAGCATATTGCTCTGATATCACTGCTGGTTTAATAAACTAAAAAAGATTCATTTCCATCCTCATACACCCACAGAAGTCCCTGGAGGATGAGAGAAGTGTGTTTGTTCCAAGTCATCACAATAAATGTAATTTTACTGGGTATTTAATGAATTTTTTTTCATGTATTTTTTTTCCCTTTTCTGCCTTTGTTTTTTTTATTAGAGCCTTGTCAGTCTGTAATTAGTGATCACTAAGCGGAATCAGGAAAACAAGAAAGACGTGTTTTTGCTGAGCTCCTTGCTTCTGTGCTTTTCTCCCCTGAGGGGAAGATGCCTCGCTCACAGTCGGATTCCTAGCTGAGCTCCAAACCTGACTTCAGACCGAGTTAACTCTCAGACTCACACCCGTATCCACACAACCTGTCACTTATGCTATTAATAAAACTGAGGCACGGCCATTGAGAGGATAAAACACTAAATCCTGCGGGTCTTGTGGATGTTTTGATGTCAGGTTTTGTTCACCCTGAATAGAGAAAATACTTGAGCGGCGTATGCATTCAAAAGCTTTCATGCACGTCACCCCTGACGACGAGGGGGGTAACGCTGATGGAGAGCTCAAATCTTAAAAATGCAGACAAACTATGTTTGAAGGAAGACTTCATCTTAACTGGTGTTTTTACCATAAAAAGTTCCATTAAAAAGAAAAAAACTTTGCAAATGAATTATCTGTTTTCCCCACAAAGCAACTTGTCCATCGCTGTTTTTTTTTTTACAGACAGCCTCCCCCGTGGTGCTGTCTTCAGATCATTCCTGCAATTCTTTATCTTGTAGAAGTGGAGTAAAACTACTGTAGCTCAAACAGCTGGTCCTCTTGAGATTTTTCCGGCCCCGGTTGTTGTTTATTAAACCCACAGTCTCTCCAAAACACAGTGAAGAAAAGCCTTTTTTGGAGATGAATGCTTCGCTAAAAAAAACAATACACAGCTAACTAAACGATCGTGGATATGGAATTGATGTTTTTTTTCCCCCCTTTCAAAGATACAAGTGTACCGTGTATAACCGGAGCAGCAATTAGCATCGTCTATAATGCAAGTAAACAACATCAGGACGGCTGCAGAATAAATGTTGCCATGTTTGTAAATGCAATTTACTGGTTCAGACAGAAAAGAGAGGTTCTCTAGGTCATATAAGATCCTCCAGCAACTGCCATCTGGACAGGGTTCTGAAGCAGGAGCAGGTGCTCTTTATAAACATCGCCACCAGAGACTAGAACTGCTGCTTGTTTGTGTAACTTTCTAACACGAGGGGCCAGGTGTTTGTATGGCACTGACCCCTCTATCTATTACGGCTCAATGAGAGAAACCCACCGCTGTCAGTAAACCGCCATTACAGGAAATCCATATCTAATATCTTTCTTGTTCTCTACTCATTTTAAAACTTCAATAACCAAAGCGGAGAACCGTGACCGGCAATCGTTATGTGTTCATGAGCAGGTGATGAGCAGTGGTTTTTTCTATAGGCTTAGTTTTTACACCCCTTCAGCCAAAATCTTGCGATGCAAGTGATATCTTATGCATTTCACTGCACGAAAACTTACTATCTCAGAGTGGCAGCCATGCTAGTGCAAAGCCGATGTCTCCTGGATGCTCTGAGGGAATCCGAAATGTGAACGCAGCGATGCACACAGGAGCCAGAGGAAAACAACATCAGCAAGGGAGTAGGAGCTTTCTAATTGAAATGTATATTACAGATATACAGATAGCCCGAGTCACAGCGAGGCCCCGAGCCATTCTGGGCTGTGATGAAACAATGACCCAGGAGCAGCCAAATTTAGAGACAAGCTGGGTCTCCCAGGAAGCATCTCCATTTGGGCTGCAGTGGCAAGTGTGACCCTCATCTCTCTGCTCCTCACCTCCTCCTAATTGAATCAGGCTGCTGCCCAGGATAATTCTCAGCATGGCTGCACGTGTGTGAGTGTACGTGCATGAGCGATAGAAACTGCTGTTTGCAAGGAGTCCGTTAAATCGGGTTTAAATATCGATAAAGCATTTGTTCACATGGGCAAAAAGGGGGTATCTGTTTGTTTTGGTACATCTCCCTCTGAAAATCCAGAGGGAAATTTTTTCAATAAATTTAAAAAATAAAGAAAAGCTTAGGAGCTTATTTGACAGTATCTATTAATCTCCTTGCTGAACAAACCCAGGGGTAAAATGTATTGTAAAGTTGTCAGCTGCCCACCCTCTAAACCCTACTTCTGATACAGGCTTTTCTCTATATTCTGATCCATGGTTTTAATTAAATAGCAGCAGAACGGCATTAAAAATGTATGACTGGAAATTGCCACAAGTTCCAGATTCCCGTTTTTCCCTCTTCTTTTATAGTTCTCGCCGTTGAATCTACCAAAACAGAGTTTAAGCACTATACAGAGAATAATTAAGTTTTTTTTCTTTGTCTTTCAACATTCAAGGCCAGTACGTTTTGGTTGAGACCTCTCACCATCAAGGCCAGCCGTGGACAAAAAGCGTAAATGGTCGAAGGGGAAAAACTGTTGGATTTCTCGTGGAATTTTTTAATTCTCGCTCGCCACGTACAGCTATCTCATCAAGCTTGCAAGATTTAACCAGGGCTTTGAGAAGCTCGAGCCTAATAAGTAGGCAGTAGTCTGCTTTAAGAATGTTGAGGTAAACAGGGTTTAATTAGGAAGGGTAGAGCAATCTGGGACAGATGTTTTGCAGGAGGAATCCTGCTGTGACAGTCTTTGGTTTGTGTCACAGCAAGGCAAAAAGAAAAAAAAAAACTCTTTCCTAATTCAGAGATGCAAAAATAACCAATGGGTTCAAACAACTTCCCGCCTACTTTCACACACATACAAACATACGTGATTTGGAATTGCAAATGTAGTCTTTTTATATATATTTTTATCCTCCCAGGCAAATTAGTTAACTTATCTTTTGCTGTGCATGAAATTCAGTGTCCATATAACCAGTCAACAAGCTTTGAGGCTACTCCAAATATCTATACATTTACATTATTTTCCTAAACTCACTGTATTCTTATATGAGTGGCATTATTCCATTATAACAAACATTTGTGTATCATCACCTACAAAATGTTCTTATCTGAAATGTGTGGTGTTATTGTCTGGCTCTGCTGAGACCATCCTCCACCAAAAGACAACTCTGAAAATGTGAAAAAATAACATTTATCACATTAAAAGAATATGATTCCTCCGGTGTCATGAGAGCGGTAGCGTGTGCAGAGCGAAAATGGCGCCTATTAGGGTGATCATGCTTCAGAATGTGGATGTGTGTTTTTTTGCTTACACGCCACAACCGAGTTGTGTTGATTTCTAACCATGAGCTAGTAATATTATTGAATATAACCAAACCGAAGAGGATAAAAAAATGTAAAAATTGTGATAGAAACGTGTTTTCTTGTTGACACCAAGACAACCAGAAACATAGATCCACCATCATCTAACCTGAAAAGAAGGTATCTCAGTCCTTCACATTCTTGTATTCTAACAAAGACGAACTGCTGCCTAAACCCACCCAAGAAATGACAGAAATGTTGTAAATGTAGTGAACTGTTGCCATGTTATTGACCGTAAGTAAGTCAGAGGATTAGAAAAGAGGTGCAGTATCTCATCAAATCCTCCATCCTTTGTCTTTAAGATTGTCTCATACAGGACGTGGTAGATTGTGAAAAGAAAAACAACATTGTGTTTGCTTTCATTGTGATGATGGCAAACGCAGTACTTCCTTTGTTTGGTCTTAGAGCTTTTCAGCTCACCCTAAGCGCATGCTTCCTGGACTAAATCCGACCAAAACATTCATGGATGGATTATAAAAAAGTACATATATACATATATGTGTAGTCGATCGTTCTTGCCACCTTAAAGGTCAAATTGCAGCGCACACATGCACAACTTTTCAAACACAAAAACACTAAGAACTGCATCCCGTCGTTTAGATTATAATGCGCCCCAGAACTGGTGGTGTCAGCATAGCGGATGGGACATAACTATGTCTTCCGGACTTCGCAGATTAGCAGCTCCACTGCTTAAAACCTGCTGATGGGATTGCCGAGCTCCGCCTCGGTGTCAAGTTGCCACTAAACCACTTGAGGTTCTCCTCTAACAGGCAGTGGCTGAACCGGGATCATCGGCTAACAATGTGGCAGTCAGGGCACCGTTTTGGGAAAGTAACAAAAAAGCAAACACACCTAAGGTGGGTTTTATGGACCCTAAGCCTTAAATAACCACGTCCGCTAAGCTGGAGAAACAGTGGAGGGGGGGGGGGGGGGGGGGGGGGGGTGAGAACGAGAGAGAGCACAAAACACAGAGCAAAGACGGAGGAGGGATTGTTGTTGAGAGAATAGAGTGTTAAAACAGAGATGATGAGAAGCAGAGGAAGAAAAGAGTATGTTTTGAGGGGCAGATGAAGATGACAGAAAACTGCGAGGGGAGGGAGGGAGAAAGAAAAATCACGCATTCTTGACAGAAGCAACATGGCAGGATCACACAGCTATTTTTCATTCACACTCCTCTGCATTCGCACATGATTTCAAAGGTACCCAAGCCCCGAGGAAGCCTTCCAGCAAACACTGTTTGCCAATTTTTCAAGCCTGTCACTCCCTTTTGGCATATCAGCCTGCGCCACACAAAGGGCCCCCGCCTGCTGCCGCCATTGTCGTTGTCACTGTGCTCGCGCAGGTAAACACGTGAAGCAGCGCTGTCCACTTCACCCCGACAATGCATCATCCCCTGATCGCACTGGAAGGAGGGAAATTGCATTGCAGGAAGGCTAGAGAGTGCTGTTTTTAGCTCGTTTTGTTTAAAGGATGCATTATGTGAACAATATTTCGCCCAAGAACGCCTAAAAGATTCCTACTTTAACTTGGCTTCTATGTTGCTTGAGTAATTTATATAAAGCAGATGCCTTTTGGCTGGAAGTACAGCTAGTTGCTTGGCAATCAATATTAGTTTTAACTTCTGCCTTTTTCGATCTCAAACATCTTCCAACTACAGGATTTGAACAAAAACAGCCATGCCTCCAACGAGGCCTCACCTGGTCTAATACATGGACAACCAGAGGAAGCCACAGGGAAAAGACTGGTAAAATCTTTTCAGGATGATCTAAGGAACATGCATAGAAACGAACCCACAGGCAAGAAAGACTTTTTTTTCTTTTTGCTTGTAAAGATACACATAATTACCTGCCCACAGTGCTCATTATGAGCTCTGATACAAAGTCTACAAAGACACAGAGGCTAGTAATCAAAGTGGAGCTCTGGAGATTTCCTATAGGCGGCCTGAGCCTTATTTAGACCAAAGGTACGGTGCATATTATTCCTGCGAACTTACATTTTCGAAGGTTACTGTTTAAAAAAATGTGTCGTTAAGACGTAAACATGCTGACGCACCGCAGGGACGTTTTTTGGCAAGTCCCAATGAAACACGTTCATGTCGCCACATAAGCAGAGTCTCATTTCATTTGGCTGCACGCGTGCCAGGAATCACAAGAGCGAGGCGTGCCTGCAGACTCGAACGCGCAGCTCTTGTAGTTCACTCCTGTCATTCTAGCTTCTGGCTCCAAGCAATCCGTTGATGAGTTTCCCGTAAACCTCTAAAAAGCAATGGGCTGCTTTACATTTTGCCGCCTTTCAGTCGTCTCACTCACACACTTGGTCATTCTGCTCACTCCTCAGGCGTTTACTCTATGTATTCAACATTCTTCCTTTTTGATCCTTGACACTGGTCCCTTTAATCTGTCTGAATGAATTCATTGTTATTCATCCATCATGCTTCACAGATATGGAATGAAATACTGAACACTTGTTTCATCTGTCTTCGGGATTTATGTCTATTTGGTACTTTGGGATGATTGAAAAGACTACGTCTGAATGAGGCCCATCAATGACTGTCTTTGACCTTGCAAAGCATCTCTTCACATCAAACAAATGTGACCGAAACCTTCAACATGCTTACATTTGCTCATTGTTCGCTTTCGCTCACCTGTCCAAACGAAGACCTATAAAATTAGACATGCTCCGCCATGTTAAGAACGCTACCCCAGCAGCAGGAGAAGCATGCACACCACCCGGGAGGTAATGCCAAAGAAAGAGCAAAGCATTGTGCATCTACTGATGTTCTCTCACCGTCTAATTTGATCTCGTAAATCAAGAATCCTTAATGGGAAGGGCAGTAAATCCCTAAGGTTCCCTAAGGAGCCGTGACACAGGGAAGAGATGAGTCCATGTGGTAAAGCAAACCGCTGCCAACATAGTGCTCAGGGACCTTCTTCTTTTGAAATCCTCCCTGCTTGCCCAGATGGCTTCATCAAAACAGTTTAGCGGAACACGACGTTCTCATGCCGCGTCTAACTTCAGGCCAGCTCTGTGAGAAGACCGTGACTTTTTCAGGGGAGGCCGTCACCTCTTTTGGCACTGAGGTGCTTGAATTATTGGATACGACCAAGTTGAGAGAGCAGTGGAAACCCTTTTTTTTTAACAAAAACCCAGGCATGAGGCCATAGGAGAAGCTGCAGTGGGTAGGGGCAACAATTAGAGTTGTATTGCCATAGTAACAATGGATAGTCCACCAAGGATTCCAAAGTAAACACAAGCATACGGCTCAAACAGCAACGGCGGACCCTTGCTGATGTGCCACCTTGTTCAAACAAAAGTCACGCTGGCGTAGATAGCACGGGGCATTTTGCACATAAATTACAAGGTCTCCAATCGTCATGTCATGTCCCCCAATTCACTGGGAGAAGAGGCTGCCAGTGCAAAGAAAAGCTTATTCAAAGAGATTCAAAAGGGTAGGCACACACATGCACACACCCCAGACGTAAATCTTTCAAATGTGCAGAGGAAGGCACGGGAGGCAAGAGCGGTTATGCATGTTAAGCACATTTGCTTAGACATCAAACGATCGCCCGCAATTGGCTTCACGGGGGAAAGAAATCTGTGCTACTCAAACATTTGCTGCAGCCGCCGCAGAATTTTGATGGTGATTAAACAGAAAGTAACTGTCTTCGCTCGCAGTCCAGCTGGGGATCTCCACGACACACTTGTAAATGTCAACCGTGCAAGCACTTTACTGCTTGTCGCAGTCGCTTGAGCACCCGTCACGTCACCAGTTCATAAGAGCTCTTCACTGTGTGATAGGCTTCCTTTATGCACTTATGTTCTCAGCAGTGTGCCACCTTCTGCTGAAGACTGTTATTAACATATCATTACAGGCAGATTAAAAATGCGGAATCTGACGTTAAGTGACGCTTATTAAGCAAAAGCTTAGGTTTTGAAATAAAGTTGCGATAAAAAAGAAAACTACGAAAAAGCTGCTCGTGTTTAAGCGGCTTTGTTTACAATTATTCTAATCATTTTACTGCCCCCAGACATGTCAATATGATTGATGCCCTTGCTTTTCCCCCAATCCCAGACCTCATCAAGCTGGAACCAAACAGGGACAAATGTAACAACATTCCTTATTTTCCCACTTCAGAGGCCCCGTATCCCCCCACCACCACCACCACCACCCTCCCACCCCCCCAGGCACTTCTCACCACTGAATCCACTCTGTAATTTACAATTGGCTATTGTGTCCCAAGTATTGCACTAGAACAACTCCAAGTAAATGAACCATGTCAAAGATCAATCTTTTAGCCTTGATTACAAACCCCTGATTGTCTCCCTCCATAACTCCACCAAACCGAGTCCAAGCCGCATTTCCGAACCTGTTACTATTCAAGCGCCTAGGCTCACCCCCTTCGTTCCCGGCTCCAGTTCCTCGCCATTGGCCAGATTGATTGACTATTTGTAGCTGTTACAAGAAACGCTGTTGCTGTTAACAGAGGAGGAGAAACAACTAGGAGAAGTCCATTTCCTAAAACTGTGAGAGGAAAAAGGGTGTAAAAGGTGAAACCAAAGCTAGATAATAAAAAGGCTATAGGCCAACTTGCTAAAAATCAATACATGAAACAATATTAAATGGAACTCCTCAGTCCACTGTAGAATTTGTCTGACAAAAGCCAGTCATCGCTACTATATATTGCACTTTCCAGCATGGACAGTCCATGGGACTGGGCAACATATGACGGCCAGTACAAGATTATATATAGTGCTGTTGACTCTGGCAGCATAATATAAGATCCACTGTAGATTTCGTACTAGGTCTCTCTCGTTCCTCTCCTTTATTCTTTCAGAGAGCAGAATCCAACACAGATTTACCTTAAAAAAGTCATATGCAGATATTTATTATACGTTTTTCTGGTTTAACAGACACAATGTGCTCTTTAGCACTCCAATAAAAAATTTACATTTGGTAAACCTGTAAAATATTCAAGGCGATTTGAGAAGGCAGCACTTTTCCTGAGGGAGAAATGAAGCGTTTTGGACAGATGGCAACACGATCTGAGGCTTTAAGACACTTTCTAAGGGAAAAAAAAGTTTTTTTTTATCTTAGATCAAAATGATTTTAACATATACAGTCATATGAGATAAAACTTCCAAACTGTAAAAGTAGTTCTTTAAATTTTGAAATATTAAAGACACTGACAGTGTAAAATGTGTCTCTCAGTGTTTTTACTTCATCATCACTTCATATGAGCTCTGAGGGATTAACAACACAGAAAATTCCATAAATTTATTATATTTAAAAAGAAACTTGGTCTTGTTTTTATTTCATTGGGCTTCACCTAAAGAGACGTGTTAAAAGGGCGAATGGAAGCAAATTGAAAAATTAGCATTTTCCGAAAAAAAAAAGCCAACTGGACTTCATATTTCAGTTGATTTGATAGCAGCTGCCTTGCGAGGCCTATCGTAACTCCAGCTGCCCCGTGACCTTCATTCTTCAGCAGGCAGGCAGATTCTTCCAGCCCCTGACAAGATTTATTGTGGCTGGCTAATAGCCTGCTCTCTCCCAGGTAAGGCCTCGTCGATAGAGAAGCCTCTGCTGCCTCCGCCAGCGCCTTGCAAATGAATATTTCTGTTGTTTTGCACGCATCCACAGCTTAATACACACGGCGTGTGAATGTCACAGCGGGATCCGCGGAAATGCTCCAAACTTTGAGCTCCAAATCAAGAAAAAAGGCACATTATCCACCCCAGACTACACAAGTTTGCTGTGGGTTTTTAACAGGTGAAAGTAAAGCATTGCTCTAGCCTTCAGGCTCCATCTGCCTTTGGTTCGCATGTGTGCCGAGAGTATATGTAATAAGAGCACACACATACAAATATAATGAACTGCATTCCTTGGGTAAACACAGCAGCACAGGCACATAAACACACACACACACACACACAGGATATTGAAACCCTCTCAGGCATGTCGCTACTCGTGTGCCTGGTGTGCAGGATGATGGAGAGACTGAACTGCGGAGGCCCCCGTTTGCTCTCTTCTCCAGCCCTCACAGGAAACACAAAGCTCACACAGACTCACACCGCACACCCACACACTTCATCACCCCCCCTTGCACATCAGCACATGCACCGACGCAGCGAGCACACCCGCCGAGAACACATGCACAAACCCCCCCCCCCCCCCGGTCGTGATGGATAGCCGGTGAGTGCTCTACCTCCTGTTTCATACACATATAATCTCATTTGGGGGCCACATGGTAGGAGCTGCACCAAAATAGGGCTAATAGAAGCAGTCAAGCTGTCCAATTCCTCCCCTCTCCAATTTGAGTCGTATGTGTTGTCCTTTGCTGCTTGAGAAAAGGGGGATGACAGCAGCCAGTTAGTCCTTTGAGCAAAAAGAAAAGTTTTTTTTTTTTATGTCTGTAAGCGTTCTTATGTATCTTTCATTGCAGACCATTTTTCTTTGTCATATTCGGGCTGGAATTCAGTGAATCTTAATATTTTTGCACTTTCTTCACACATACAGCCTAACTCTGAAAGGTGGAAAATGACTGAGGAGTTAGATCAGGGGCTTTTTCTGTTCGTGCTTCAAAAAAAAAAAGAAAAAAGAAAGAAATCGATGTGAATCTCAACCCAAGGTGAAGGTTGTAAATATTAAGCGCACTCCAATTATTCCACCGAATGCTGAATGCTCACCCACGGAGTCTGCAAGTCCAACATTGTTCCTCTACTAGCAAATTATCACCGCTTTAGGCAACTAACTTGGCATCGGATAGCTTTAAACTTAATTTAGGAAGTAGTTCTGGACCGGTTTGTTTGGGTATGGAGGCTCTCTTTCGTGTAATCATGAAGGCCGCACGTGACAACATGGCTGATGCTGAATGGGGTTTTAAATTGCCGCCGCTTGACAGGTGCGGCGGACCCTGATAGCAGCTCCCTTGACACCACGGACCTGTGCGAGCAACGCCGACAGGGAGTGATTCATGCGCTTCTGCACTACAGTTCCCCCATATGAGAGTAGGTGAAGAGAGGACGGCAAATGCACCCAAACATGCACTTAAAAGCATGTTAAAAAGCTAACAGTGGACCGGATTAAAGGATTTTTTTCTTTTAAAGAATGAAAACTTGCACCTGCCACTTGTTTGATTCAAAGGAACAAATGGCCCGTGACCCCTCCCGCCAAACAACAGCCAAAACAAGATAAATAAATAACATCATTACGAGCCCCACTTTGCCAGACACTGTTGCAATTTTGATGAGCTGCGATGTCACAGCGAGCACAACTATTGTTTCGCCTATTAGTCTCACAAACAACAAGCCTTATGTTTGATCCGTGTTGCGATCCGGCTCCTCGACAGAGGACTATTCCCCAGGGTCGTGCAGCAGCAGAGCTAAGTGATGTTCTCATTTAGTTGGTTCTGGCTCCTAGAGTCGATATAAGAGGACAGCTATAGAGAAAACAAGGCTAGCATAGCATATCATAAACCTTGGGAGACTTGTAAAAGTCAATTTGCAGTACAAACTCCTCCTAACAATTGCTGTGGAAAACAAGTCTTCAATATGGCGAGCGCACGGTGATTGATAGTGCCACAGGAAAGCCAAATCTGCAAATATGAGTCGGCTTTATCCTGGTGAGCCCTATCTAATGTGATCGCTGCAGACTGTGAAATGAAATTCCATTTTCGATGACACCAAATTGAAAGAAGCGGCGAGAAGAAGGTGGCATCCTCGACACTGCCACTTACAATCAGAAGCGTGGAGAGCAATCAAGGTGGCATGCGGCTCAAATTTCTTGTCTTTTTCTTTCTTCGCTCCCCCCACCTCCCTCTGCCTTTTGCCATTTTATCATGAAAAGTTGAGGCTTCTTCAAATTCTTCAATCATGAGTATTTACTTTTATGCGACGGCAGCTGTGCTCGCTTGCATGTGGATGTGTTGAAGTGGCAGTTCAAGAAGACAAAAAAAATGGCAGGGAAGCACTATTTTTCATGCTTCCCCTATAGGTAAAAGACCCGGAAAAGTAGAAGTCAGTATTAGAATATTATGCAGAGTAATATAGGAGACACTATAGCAACCAGACATGGCAATCTTTGTGACTTTCCCTCTCAGTCGCCTCCATTTCTGCCTGCGTATCAGGTACGTCTAATCCTTAGATTAGTAATTGCCTTGGAGCTGAAGCATTCAAATCACCAAAACAAAATTATACCAGAAAATGCTGTCCGCTGCAATTTCATGAGTATTACTGTGCCCTCTTACTCCTTCCATTTCCCTTTCGGAACATAAACAACAAAACCCTGAGCAGTCATAGATTAAATTAGTCCATAATAGATCAAAAACAATTTTGATAACGTTAGCCACAGTCAGCTGTACCAAGGACAGGCGCTTATAATATTGTGGCAATAAAGCAACCAGCTTGCCGCACATCATCTCATTTCATACTAAATACAGCATTTCCAGATGCCCGTTTTTTCCCCACTTTTGGCAAACGTGATGCATTTAGATTAAGCTGCCTTAAAAATGTGGAGTTTTCTTTGTCCTAAACAGCAGCTTTTGTGATTTTGCTAGCGGTGCAGTTGTGAAGTACACGTATAACTCACTTCTAAGATGGTATCGCAAGAAAAATCTCATGAGCTATTTAAGGAATTTCAACTCCCAAATTAGCATTTTTTGCACTTTTTAATAGTGCTCAAAGCTGAATGTCACTGAGGTGATTTCCACTTGAAGTCGTGGTTGTTTGTAGGTGTTTAGCCAGCTACATTTGTTAGGTTAAAACAAATGAGGCCATAGGCAAAGCGCGTCATTTCCATATTGGTTTCCTGGATCTGTTTTGAAACTCCCATGTATAAGCTCCGGACGCGTCACTAGTGGCCTCTGTTTACATGGCGATATTGCTCGTGCGGTTGGAAGTGTGTTGGGTTGAGGGTTTGCCCGATGCAAATCAGGTGGACGAGGACTTTGGCACGGCGGGAACAGCTGGCCCGAGGGCGGGGCATCGAGGACTGGGAGCTGGGTAAAGGGCAGCGTCCCGGTTTTGCTCGCCGCATCAGCCCTGAGGCGAGATAACCCGGTCTAAACGTGCAGACCAGGGGGCCCCGTCTGCCCCGAGGGGGTCTCCACGGCGGGAACACGGAGTACAAGCTGCCGTGGCTCACTGCTGATTAAAAGTGATCCACCTGGGCACGAGTGGCCCTTTGAAGTGCAATGATAAAACAAAAGCTGATGGCTTGTGCTAATTTGATGGCTAAGTGATTTCATTCTTCCCCGCATTACATTTGGACTGCATTATTTTCTGGCACTAGTCGGAACAGAAAACTTCTGCCAAAAGTAATAAAGTTAAGTGCTCTGTTTAGAGAACACGCTCCTCAGCAGCCGTTCCGATCCAACGACTGCACACAAGGCATGTACGGAGCAGACGGATCAGGAATAATGCTGTATATACATGGTCAAATCAGAGAAAAAAAAACACTGCTAACAAAGGTGGCACAGAAGTGGAGATCCAGGAGGAGATTAAATGTGACGTCTGTCCAGTTCAGGCCCTCTGCAGAAGGCTGCTCCTTTACGCTAAGCTAAGCTTAATGACTGTTTAAATGCCTAACGGGGCTACAAAGAAAGGCTTGCCTCACGGATAGGCTCCACCGGTTGCCTGGTTACCTGCCGAGCAGGTTGCCCGCACGGTTATTGTAAGATCAGGTGGGCGAGGAGGGAGAAAGAGGGAATTCGATACCTTATAGATTACAATGTTCAGCCCTATTCTCTTTGGCCCTCCCTGTCCTCTCTATCTTTCCGCCCAGCCCCAAACAGTAGGGGCCATTCTCTACACCGCGAACAGGGACGTCTTTCTTTCACCCGTCTCCATTTCTTCACATACTCTTTCTCTCTCTATGGAATAGTCTGTATCATAACTTGTCATATATCTTATCCGTGTACACACACATATGCAAAGATGCAGATGTATATCTGTGTCTATTTATAGATCTGTAGATATGAATACATATACTGTCAAAACATTTTGAAAGAACAAACATTAAACACTGTAGAGTTAGTGTAAGTGCACTATAACTTTAATTAGCAGTTAATTCTCAAGTATTTGTATGGTTTTTCCATCTGCCACAGTGCGGGAAGAAAAATGTGTCCTTGAGTGTTTTATGATGTCTTGATCTGAAGTGGCTCTCGCCAGACAACAGAGTATTTTTAGACCCAATGTCCCTAAAATCAGGAGCATGATTGCTTCACTACTTAATCTCATAAAGAGCCGGCTGTTTAATGCCATAACTGGAGCACATGAGCAAACACCTTCTCTTCAATTAGCTCTCTTCTGCAGCCATTAAATGTTGCCCTATTCACCCCGGCGGAATGTATCAACAGTCTGTATTTACTGAGCCCGGAGGGTATAAAAGGCAAATTGAGTACCTGCTGGCTATTGTATAGTAAATGCCAAACCAGCTGCAGCGCATAGTAAACATGAATGATATTGCTTTGTAGATTACTGCATGTTTTTCTTTACCATTCGATTGCAATTCGTGTAAAGTCAAACTCAGATATTGCGGGCCGACTTCATTCCAAGACACCTCATTCGAACAAATGCACAGCGCATAATGGCTCCCGCGGCATTAAAGTACAGAGTAAATAAATAATTATATAAGCAGAGCATAGTGACACACAATACATGCTGCTGCGGCAGCAGCAAATAGAGTGCCCTTTTAATTATGCAGGAGACATCCGAAAGCAACAGCACTCCTCACACTCCGGGAAGCAGTTCAGTGAATACACCATATTAGAGGCTGTAACAGACAGAGCAGGGGAAGAGAAGGGAGAACCATGAAAAGGGGATTGAAATGATTTGAGAGGAGAAATAGCAAGAGGGAGGGGAGTGGGGTTACAGAGAGATGAGAGTGGAGATTAAAAAAGAAACTACTGCCAGAAAAAAAAAGGGCAAGGCAGAGAGCGGCATTGTACGGGGTTTGATGTAGAAGAGGCTGAGGAAAAAAAGAGGGGGAGAAAGAAATACGGAGAGATAAACCAGATAAAGGAATGTAGAGTCGCAGCACAACTGTCCAGAAAGAAATCCCAAAGAATGAGAAATTGAACATTAAAAAAATGCAAACAACGTGTGAAATACCAGAAAAGGAAACCAGATTTACAGAGAAGGACAGAGCAGTAAGCAGCAACCCTGAATGTTCAAAGCGTGGAGCCGAAACCAGGCAAAAAGAAAGATCAATAATTCATTAGGCTTTAATGTGCAAGGATATTGTTCTTTTTCCCCGAGAAACAGAAACCAACTTGTTTCATCAAGCTTTGACTTCATCTCCCTGCTGTTGCACCTGCCAGTGCTAAAAAAACTGCCACAGTAACAGGCGGCATCCGTAGAGCATCACACATCCCTCTATTATAATATCAAATCAAATGCTCCCTGCGACTTCTGAAATGTGCTGCAAAACAGGCAAGACAACTAACCAAGAGAAAAACAGGAGAAAAGCGTACACTTGAAAATAGCGGAACTATAAGCCGTAGGTTGGAGGAGTGAGGGTGGCATACATCTGTAGACATGCAAAAAGATAAGGGAGTACACAATGGGAGGTGACATATAAATGCCAGTTTTTATTGCTGGGTCAATTAATTGCTGCACGCCTTATTGGGATTGCCTTGCTGGGTGGTCCTTCTCGAGTAAATACCGCAAAAAA
Source organism: Menidia beryllina (assembly GCA_013363375.1). Classification (NCBI taxonomy): domain Eukaryota; kingdom Metazoa; phylum Chordata; class Actinopteri; order Atheriniformes; family Atherinopsidae; genus Menidia; species Menidia beryllina. Next base: position 875,304 of record JABUIW010000089.1, read on the forward strand.
CCGACTGGCAAACGAGGCAGAATCGCACCAAAATATCAGTCCCGCTAAATCTACCTTCTCTCTGTGCTTTTGCCCTTTTCCTGTTCCTCTCACAAGAAGAAAAGGCTGCCTTGCACAGACAGGGCAGGTCAGGGCTCGACACAGCGAGGGGGGGGGGAGCGTGGCCAGCCCCTGCCATGCTCCCCTTTGGGATAAAATAACTGCAAACCAAATCCTTATGTGAGCTGTCTGCAACTCCCTGACACACATTTGCCAAGGGTTAGAAGCTGTGACACCCCTGAAGGAAAAGGCAGCTTCGACATGCTGAGATGAAAGTAAAAAAAGTTTGGTCAAGTGGTAACAGTATCCCTACCCAAGCTTATCTGAGCCCTTTTTTAATATTACATGTGAATGGCACTCCAAACCAAAACAGATCAATACCTCTAACTTGACACACATTAGCACCATAAAGGCAACAAGACTACTGAGACTAGTACTGTCAGAAAGCATTATGGTGGAAAGAACACTAAGAGGAAAAAGCAGAAGACATTTAAGGATGGTGGAGGGAGACAAAGGAACATTGAGATGTGTCTTCTTACCTGTTTGTTGTACTTGTTGATGGTTTGAGTGCTGTACTCGGAGCAGTGGTCAGATCCAAGGGAAATGTTATCTCCGGTGCCAACAAAGGTATTAGCAGGGGGCAGGTCCTGAACTGCCTGGTGCTTTTTTCCAGCTGTCGGGGACTGTGGGTGAAGCTGAACCGTGGGGAGCGGTGAACTGGACTTGTAGTGCCGCGCCAGGTCCGGGCTGCCCGGTCCGCCGTTGACTGACCGGTAGCGTCCCATGCCGGGACTGTCCGACAGCTTCTCGTTAACGCTGTCGTAGCGCTGCCCGTTGGGTTTGGAGGCCTCTACAGTGACGATGCTGCTGTAGAGAGGCTGTTTGGACTTTTGCTTCTTCTTATCTTTCTTGGGCTTTTTGGATTTGTCGTGTTGCTGTGGTGTGAAGAAGTCCTCATGATCCTTCTTACCGGCCTCGTAGCCATTCTTATTCTTTGGACGACAATAACGGGCCATGACAACAACCAGAATAATGAGAATGACCGTCATGATGCCCGAAACTACTCCAATTACAATGCTTAAGCGTTGCTTGCTTAGATCATAGTTGGGGTCACCGGCAATGTTGGTGTTGAGGGACGTGCTCAGGCTCTTAGCCACCTGTGCCTCCACTATAGTGGAATTAGAAAGAGTCTCGTTAACATACACATGAACCAACGTAGTGGTGCTCTGCGAAGGCTGTCCACTATCATTGACTTGGACAACCAGTCTGTGGAGGCCATAGTGCTTCTGCTCCAGCTTTGCCATCAGCGAAATGACCCCAGTGCCTCCATCAATCTCAAACAGCTTGAAAGGGTTGCCCCCAATTATGCTGTAGTTCAGGTCTGCGTTGATGCCAGTATCTGTATCGGTGGCTATGACAGTCCTGACTACTGTTCTGATGTTGCTCGAAGGAGGAAGAAGCGTGTAGGAGCTGTTTATGGGGAAAGTGACTGTGGGTGCGTTGTCATTTTCGTCCATGACGAATAGCGAAACTGTGGCTGTGGCCGATCGGGGAGGGTCGCCGCCATCCACAGCTTTTACTCGGAACGTGTATGTGGTTTTCTGCTCTCGGTCAAAGGACAAGGTGGAGAAAATCGTCCCGGTCTCATTCTCAATAGAGAAGATTTCCTCCTCCTCTTCAATAAAAAGACCCATCTCGGCATTCTGACCTTTATCAGCATCAATTACTGTAACCATGCCAACTGGGCTGTTGGGTTCTAGGTTCTCTTTGACGTAGAAGGTGAACACATCCTGCATGAACTTTGGCTCGTTGTCATTCTTGTCGGCCACGAGGACAACCACGGTCGCAGAACCCTGAAGGGTGTTTATGCCCTTATCTTTGGCGATCACTTTGAATTCGTAGCGCTCTGTTTGCTCTCTATCCAGAATGGTGTTTACTCGGATGTCTCCACTGTCTGCATCGATAGAGAAAATCCCATTTACTGATGAGTCTAGGGAATAGGCTATTTCAGCATTCTTCCCACTGTCTGCATCAATGGCTGCCACTGTTGTCACCCTCTCGCCAGGGGCATTGTTTTCAGGGAATGACACCTCTACTACGCTCTGACTGAAGATAGGAGGGTTGTCATTAGTGTCACCCACTTTGACGGTGAGCGAGTTATTACTTGTCAGGCTGGGGCTTCCGGAGTCCACGGCCACTATGACCACATTGTATTCCTGCGTGGCTTCATAGTCCAGCGGTGCAGACGTGTGCAGGAAATACTTCTTTTTAGTCTGCTCTCCCTCCATCTCACTCGCCGGTTTGAGCTGGAAAGGCACATCACCTACCACTGTGCACGTAACGATGCCATTTTCTCCCTGGTCACGGTCTGACACCTGAACTAAGGCAATGGGTGTATCCACCACTACATCCTCGGCCACGTTGGCTACCCCGTCTTTTAGGAAAATGCGCCCGATCTTTCGGATCTCGATGGCGGGGACGTTGTCGTTCTCGTCCTTGATGTTCAGCACCACCGTCGCCTTGTCCATCTTGGGCGGCTGGCCTCGGTCACGGGCCATTACCGTGAACCTCAGCTGGCTCACCTCCTCGCGGTCGATGCGGTGCAGCACGCTCAGCCAGCCCGTGCTCTCGTCCAACCTCAGCAGCCTCCTCACCGACTCCGTGGCTGCTCCGAACACATATTCGATTTGGCCGTTAACCCCCACGTCGGCGTCGGCCGCTTTGAGCTGCAGTATGGGGGCGCCGGGGGAGCTGTTTTCGGCCAGGTCTGCCTCATACACGGCTTTCTCAAAGCGAGGGCTGTTGTCGTTCACATCAGTGATCATAACCCTCAAAATGGCCTGAGAGGAGCGAGGGGGATCTCCTCCATCCCTGACACGCAACGTGAGCTCATAGGAGTCTCTCTGTTCTCTGTCGAGAGCCCCTTTAATGATGAGCTGAGGCTGCTTCTCCCCGTCAGTGGTGTCAGCAACTTGCAGTTCAAAGACGCTGCTCCGGCTCGCCCCCTCCTCAAATCTCCTCTTCCCAGAGTACGGATCTCCGGAAGACCCCGAGCGCCTGGAGTTCTCCCCGTTGTCCTGAATAAGCTCGTATCTCTCTATTCCATTCCTGCCAAAATCTCTGTCTGTGGCTGTGGGCAGCAGATAAAGAGTTCCAATGGGTCTGTTTTCCTCCACAGACAGAGTGAGGACGGGGGACGGGAACGACGGGGTGTTGTCGTTTATGTCTAATATGATGACTTTTCCCTCGAAGAGGTCAACCCAGCTCTGCGCCGGTCCAATCACGGACACCTCGAAATCTATGAAGCACTCGTTTTCGTCGAAGATCATTTGGCACTGCTGCAGTTTCTCGCGGTCTATCCGCCTCTCGTTGGTGGTGAGCTCACCTGTCAAGTTGTCTATCTTGAAGAATTCGGAGCCGGACTCCAGCGTGAACGTCACCTCGCCGGACACGGCGACGATGCCCAGGTCCCCGGCCACGTTGCCCACCCGGACGTCGGCGGGTCCCTCCTCGGCCAGGCGGTACCGGAGCACCTGCTTGGCGTCGGGATGATGCACAAACTGCAGGATGAGCAGGCAATAGTACAAACAGTCCACTGCGCCAGTAGTCCTCATTGTTGCGCCTTGGAAAATAGAAAAAAAATCTCCCCGGGAAAAAAAAAAAGTACCAGAGAATGAATCGCTATGAGATAGTCTGGGGGTGATGTCTTTTCTTATTAAGAGCACAGCTCTTTGCTTCGGGATCCGTGAGACTTCATCCTCCGGACGACTTCCTCTCGCTCGTGCTGCAGTGGAAAGCAGCAAGTGCGCGCGTGGCTTTCCTCTCTCCCCCCCGTCTTCCCTCCTTCACTTTCCTTCAGTTTTCTCGTGCCTCAATGCATGGATAGATATAGGAACAAATGCCTCGCGCCGGGGGTGTCTTCTCGCGCGCCGGACGGTGACTCAAACATCAGAATGTCACGCGCGTAAAAGCCAAAAAAAAAAAAAAAAAGATTTACGGTCCAAGCATCACCCAGAAAGTCAAATTCAGTCCCACGTCGTTTTGATCTACTCACGGTTTTATGGAATCTCCTCTTTTTTTTACTAATCCTCTGTCCGAAGTTATGTCCACGGATGTCAGAGAATAAGCTGCACGCGCGCGCAGTTTCCAAACTCGTTCCACGCCACGACGCGCGTGTCAGACTGTGCGCGGGGCCGGACAAGCTCGACGATATTCGGCAGATCACCTGTCCGGATCCTTATTCTGCTCCCAGTCACTTGCAACAAGCAGAATAGCGCCTCTCTCAATCTCTCTCCCTCTCTCTCTCTCTCTTTTTCTCTCTCTCTCCTTTTACGAGCCAACTCTACAACCCCAAAAAATAAATCAAAGTTGCATTCGAACGAAAAAAAATAGATCTGATTCTAAATGAAAGCATACATCCAACCCAAATTTGTTTCTTTCTTTTTTTTTTTTAGGGAAAGGAAGGCTGAATTCCTCACAGTGTCCAGCTCCGCGCGCTCTTTCACCTGCAGACGCGCCGCGTGCGTTGGCAGCCCCTATCTGCAGCACCGCGAGAGGGATTCACAAATAATATTGCAGTCTCTCTCTCTCTCTCTCCCTCTCTCTCTCTCTCTCTCTCTCTCTCTCTCTCTCTCTCTCTCTCTCTCTCCAGCCCCCTCCCTTCCAGCAGAGCGCGTAAACAGGGTTGGACTTGGTCTGAATTGCCGGGGTCCAAAGGCCGGCAGACACTATTCTAGAAAAGAATAAATGAAAAAGAGAGACAGAAAGAGAGAGAGAGAGAACAAATTCTGCATCTGTTTGATTCTTTCTCCCTCTGTTTTTTTTTTTTTTAGTCTGGACGTGGCTTGACACCGAATTGTCTCATTTGGAGCGTTTCTGCGCGTAATAACGTGAGAAAAAACACACTCTATGTGTGTTTTATTCCATATCTGCTTCTATATATTCACGTCAGCTCGTGTCTGAATGTTCTAGCCGACAGGTTCACGCCGACAAAATAAAAAAAAGAAGATCCCTCATGCGGGGCATCGAAAAATGAGACCTTTAACTTTTCAAGATCAACGTAAGTTGTGTGTGTTTTTTTTTAATATGGCTGTCAAGCAGACGGACAGGACGGGGGCCGGCCGGCCGCGTGCGCACTGCTGTGGTTTCTGAGCGCGTGTGGTCGCCGGTGGGCGCGCGCGTACGCTCCCCGGCGCAGCGGGGGCTGCTCGGTCCACTCAGCGTCCAGGAAACCTGACACCGTGGCTGTGAATTCATTTGCATAAAGAGGAATAAAACACTCAAATCCCCTCCCTCCCTTCCTTCGGCGTGCACGGCCACACGCACGATCTTGGGGAGATGGGGGTTTGTCATTCGGCCACTGCGCAAAAAACCCACTTCCTTGTGCGAGGTCTGCGCGCGTGCTGCGCGTCCTACAACTGTTGTCATTCAAGTGCTCGTGTCGAGTGCATTTTGTATGGACACCTTCATATCATAACCGCTCTTAAACCCCCCCCTCGGACGCCGGGAAGGGCTTTGGAATGGATGATTTTACGCATTCGTAATATAAATATATATATATTACTACTAAATGGAATCTGCTGCACGTATAAGCATTTGCACCGATGTGTTTACTGCAAAAGAACGAGAGAAAGGTTTTTGGAAATGCTTCTGCTGGAGGATTTCCGCAGTTTAGAGCAGATCTGTCCTTCTTATGGCTATAAGGACGGTGTGTTTGCGTGTGGAATTATACAGCGAGTGAGCGTAATGAGTGAGTGAAGGAGTGAGGCTCCGGGAGAGAGGAGGCAGCCAGTCTCAGTAACTGCACCTCTCAGACGGACAGAACGAAAGCCAGCTCTGGGTTTTTATCCTTGCTTACGAGCGCCCTCTGTCGTCCAATTAAAGCTCGTCCATATATCACCCATGCTTTATTTGGACAGCTGAGAAAAAAAGAGGAAATAAGTTAGAGTTTTCAAGTTCTCTCCATATGTGACTGACGTGGTAATAAGGTGATTCCAAGTGCGCAGAGGACATGACAGCCCATCCCAGATGTCTGCATCAAAGAGATCACTTTTTTCAGTGTCATTTTACAGCTACAAGAAGGCTTTTTAATTTTTTTTTTTTCGATTGCATTGTTCAGCAGCAAGAACAAAATGAACAAATGACAGCAAGAAGCTGAGGTAAGACGTTTAACAAGGTGTGAACTTGAATAGAAGGATTCCTAGTCCATAACCCTCGCTGGAAGGCATGGAGATACCGCCAAAGTCCTCAGCCATTTAGATTTGAGATGAGGAGGAGGCATACAAAGTAAACTTTTACTTAGTCAAGGCAAACTTTACTCTAAAATAGTACTAGCAGTAATAGTAATACTAGAGTAGTCCCATTTTTATAAGACAATACTTTAAATAAATCTTTATCATTCAAACAAAACAAACAAATGTCTGCTTTTATATTTCTGCCATATATGAGATATTTATCAGTACTACAATATGTGGATGTACAATGCTAAAGATTGGTTTTAAAAAGGGGTTATAATACAATAAATGGGAGTATAAATGAAAATGAGCTCTATAATAATGAGTTAAAGCTGAGTTCTTTAGCAGGAGCCCTCCTCTCAGGTACAAACCAAAGTCAGGTAGGAAGTAGGGGCGTTCAGGTGGAAGTTTTGGGAGGGACGTCTCTTTTTGAACCCTCATGGAAGGCGCTGTGATATCACACATGGCTGGGGCTTCCAGCAGTGCTGCTGTCCTTGGTAAAGTGTTTCAAAGAGCTTCCATTATGGTTTTTAGAGAACTTATCAGCTCTCGAGACCGCTCGACTCAAGTCCCGTTATGTTTAAGGGCACTTTAGATACCATCAATCACAACATTCTCCTGAATTGTTTCAAGTCCTTGGTTGGAATGTAGGATTCAGGTCTGAGCCTCGTACACTCACATTAAACTAAATGATCAGTCCTCGACAGCTCAGGTGACTTTCCGCCTGTTTCGGGCCTGTTTGTTTTAAGTGGACGGAAATGGCCGTCAGTTGAACGACGAGGAGTCAAAGCTGAGCCCGTCCGATGCTGCTGGTTCTTATCCTGGCAGCTGCTGACCAGTTCCTCCGGAAATCCAACTCACTTATTCCGAAATGAGGGGCGGCACGGTGGTGTGGTGGTCAGCACCGTCGCCTCCCAGCAAGAAGTTTCTGGGTTCGAGTCCCGGGGGAACCAGGACCTTTCTGGGTGGAGTTTGCATGTTCTCCCTGTGTCTGCGTGGGTTCTCTCCGGGTTCTCCGGCTTCCTCCCACAGTCCAAAAACCTGCATGTTAGGTTGATTGTACATTCCAAATTGCCCTTAGGAGTGAATGTGAGTGGTTGTTTGTCCTTGTATGTCCTATGTGTGGCCCTACGATGGACTGGCGGACTGTCCAGGGTGTACCCTGTCTCTCGCCTGTTGACCACTGGGATAGGCTCCAGTTCCCCCCGCAACCCCATCAGGGAATAAGCGGTATTGATAATGGATGGATGGATATTCCGAAATATGACTTTGGCTAACTAGCCTGGTATGTTCCTTCTTATGAGCCCTTTTCCCGCCAAAACCTCTCCCCTTTGAAGTTTCTTACGGTTACCTTAAGAAAACCTTTGATGGTCCTCAACACCTGTGTCGCACATTTCATTGTTCTTGTTGGGTTGTTATTTGTTAAGGAAAGCGCTCTGTACGCAATACTTCATTTTCATTTTGGATTATTTTATTAGTAATTATTTTACGAGACAGAGGACAGAAGTAGCTGGACGGATTGCGGTGTTTGCCGACATCTGGTCAGCACAAACAGACAGTAGCACAAAACACACCCCAGAGCTCTTGAGACTAAAGTGGTGGAGTATTCTGTGATGACCTGATTTCAAAACCAGTCGCGCAGCATTTCAGTTGCAGAGGACAAATATAAATAAAGGCAGAAATACCCACAAACATGGGAGGAGGGGGTGGGGGGGTGGGACATCTTAGGACAGCTGCAGTGCAAACCTGGCAGGACATCACAAAGAAGAAAAGCCAGTCAGTGATGTTGTGTGGGCTGTCATTTCCTGCCGAGGATCCTCAACAAAGGATTTTACAACGAGCATTTTATTTCTGGTTATGTGCGTTTGACCAAAGCTGGCCCTTTTTTTTTTGCACTTTAGATCTGAATAACTCAGAAAAAGCTGTATTTGTTGAATCAAAGTCTCATGAGCTGTTTTTATACTGGATAAAGTAAGCTGTGGGACATCGTGTTTGAGGAGATTTCAAGCACGTTGGCCTCAAAGTAACAAACTATCTCGCAGTCAAGAAATGTCTGACGGAAATCCGTCTTTGAGGAAGTAGTGTACGCGTATACCAGAAGAACCGTGAAGACCAAGGCCTAAAATCCTCAACGAAAAACACCATCACGGCTGCACGCAAGTTGTCTTCGAGTGGACGAGTGGTTGGATATCATCTGTTCCACGGACCTCACCGGTGACAATGAGGTGTTTTGAAAAAGAGGTGCTCAAAAAAAAGAGAAAAAGGTGACTCATCCTCCCACGCCGTGACAGATGCTTGTTAAAACAAGTTCTGATCAGGGATCGTTCCATCTTTCCACCCACCCTCACCAAAAAAAAATAAGAAGTCATTTTCAGACTAAAAGCCTTGAACGTAATGCAAATGTCAGGTCATGGATGAGCTCCAAAATGGCTCCGGCCTGGGAAAAACTCATCTTAAAAGGTTTACGGCGCTCTGTGTTTTTTTTGCTTATTTTGCTCATCCTCCCCGTGGACAGTCTGGAGGCATTAATGAAATGTGGGAAGAGAAAATGAAAAACCGAGATGATTGCACAGTCTGCTGAATTAATGCCTTCCATTTCATAAACATAATGCAAGCAGGAAAGCCTGCCTGTCCTTATTTACATTTTACACTGGTTAATGCTTATTGTGGCGCTGTGACATTGTGCGCAATAGATTTGCAATTACGCCGGCTGTCAACAAGAAATTACACCTTTGTTGCCCAGTGATGTGAGGATGGAGGTATTTGGATGATTGGTTGCAATGCTAACGCAACAAAAAAAAACAACACCTTTTCATTATTACAGGTTTAACCCAATGATTTGACATGTTTCGTCAATAAAGCTTTTACTGAAACAGCCATTTAAATCCTAACCGTGTAAGCACCATTGTAGAGTTTTCTTCTTCTTTTTTTTAATATATGCAGCAGAGTAGCTTTTTTTTTAATCCTCCTTCATCCATATTGGGGCCTTCTCTACATTTGTTAAAACAAAAAAATTAAATACGCGCCGAGAAATATCCCATTTCAAAGTTATCCCCCAACTGTAATAAGTGGCCACAATGAGTCCGCTCAGGAGTTGCGAAATAACTGTTTTTCCCAGCACGAGCCGTGCTGATTGTCTCATGATGAATGTAAAAGTAGAACAATGTTTGGAGGCGCAGATGTAGGAGCGGGGGAAAGGAATAGCTCCGACGTGCGAAAAGCACTATATTTACGCCGCGGAGAACTCTACTTACACCTAGGCAGGAGACTTTTTGGCAACGTGGGTTTATTCACACCTGCTGAGAGAACCTGCGCAATTTTGCGGAAAGGCTTGCAGACTGAAAGGGAGCTAGTCAATTTATTCAGGTTGCACGTGCGATTATCGGAGTTAAAGCTACAGTGTTTAGAGTTCTGAGTTTGAGCAACTGATCCAAAAACTTGTTTTTCTGTGATGATGAAGACAAATTCTGTTTTTATTTTTATTTTTCGTGCCACCCCGTTTAACTTTTAAAGTCATTTATCTCAATGGGAGCTCCAGCTCGCAGGTCATTTGTCAGTTGGGCCAGAGGGGCAGGACCTGGCAGCCATTTTGATTTGATGCATCATTCCTGTATCTTTTTCGACAGAAACCACAACGATTTCCTAACTTTAACCTCAACCATCTTTTGAATGTGTGAAACCACTGAAACACTCTGTGAATCCTCAAGAAGTAAAGTAATTTCCATACAGTGGGAAAATGTAGTTTTGAAAGAATTCAAAAAAGTAAAAAATGCTAATAACAAGCCCATACCTGCTCAGTCAGGTCATTAAATCTCTGTTTTATTCGAACATTTTAAAAGATTATGTAGGAAAATATAAAAAGGAAGCAAACTATTTTTGTACAGTTGAATCTAGTGTTTCCGCTGGAGAGAAGTAAAATCTGGAAATCTATCAAGAAGGAAAAAAAGATACAGAAGTCCGGCAGAAACAGAAAAATAATGGAATCATTATCTCCTTGGAAAAGTTTTGTGGTTGAGAGGACAAAAACAGGAAGATTTGGAGCAAAAATCAGCCAAATTGATTAAATATTTTTGCCATATTCCAAATGAACAAGCTGAGTTATCCAAAAACGAATTCTCATGAATGCTTCTTCTGTCTCAATAGATTGAATTAGTTCCCAATTCTTCCATGTCAATGTCATCTTTTCTCTTTTTTTTCCCACCAAGATAGACTTACATTTTTAATCATTTTTAACTTTTACTGAACAGTGAAATCGTTATTCTTGTCCAACACAGGCAGCAGTTCACCTCCAGACCTCCCTCCTCTGGCCTTTAACTCTGTAAGACATTTTTTTTATAGCCCCTCAGTTTCCAGGAGCCCCTTGACTTCGTAAACCCTGGCATATTTCACATGAATAGGCCGCCGGAAAAGTGTCTGAACAGCCTAAACGTGAGGAATAATTGTTTAACCGGCTAAATCTTCATCCCATTTCTGTATCCCAACCCAATAGAGACAGAAAGCACTGGAAGATAGATCTCTTGAATTGAGTTCCACAAACCTTTAATTAATCGGTGTCACGATTAAGGTGTTTGTCTTTTTTTTCACAGATGATCCTTATCAAATTCATTAGCTGCCATGTGAAGCTTTGACCACTTATTTCTTTGAACTTGAAGAAAATATTGTGGTCAGAAGCCCAGATTTTAACTCCTGTCGAAAAGCAGAAGCATGAAGATGAACTCTCCCATTCAGACACGTTTCATTGCTATTTCCTGCTTTATGGCTGCAAAGTCGAACACGTTCAGCATTCAGCAGTGATGCTCTTAACGCCGCATTAACAATTTCACAAACACGGGTCCATTTCTGTCCACTCACGGCAGAAATGTCAGATACAGAGTGAGGTCTCAAGTGTTTTTAAAAGAGAAGAGTTTCTGTGTGTTGAGCAAATGGACAAGGACGTGATCCCACAGCTCTTAACCTTCCTACTGTCACATTGAGAGATAATGTAGATCTTAGGTTCGATCTTACCTGGAAAAGAATTTTGCTGTGCTCACTGCTGCAAAAAGAGAGAAATTATTCTGGTTCCTATTTGGATTGAACGTTTAGGAATAATTGGAGAGTGGACACTGGATGAATGCAGCCACATAATTGGCTTCCGTGTTTAAATTCCTTTCTTTCTGCAGTCATTGTGAGCATCCATGGTATGCCTTGTCAAATGGACTACTTTCCATTCTCTAAACAACATAAAGAAACATAAAAATCAGCTTATTATTATTTTTTTTAATGATGCAGTTACTGAGACTATTAATGATACAACAAAACTGGGTTTTGGCTCATAGCATGAGGATATTTGTTTTGTCACATTGCACTTTTCAGGATGAGCAAATCTATAATTAAAAACGTATATAGATGCACACATTACAATCTACTAATTTGATCAAATAAGTGATCAAATAGGACACCCTCTTTCATTTTTGATTGGGTCTGCATTGAAAAATGACCATGAAGAAGCTACAGCCCTTTCATAAAAACAATGAAAGCAATTCTAATAAATCATTGTGAAATGAGTCATTTCACAAAAAAAAACATATTATTTACAAAGTATGAAAAAAAAAATCAAGATATTTGCCGGGACCAGACGTCCAAGCTCCACCCCGAAGTGGTCGACCAGTTCGTGTCCGTCACTGATGTGCCCGTCTGAGCATCGCGGGATTTGACAGGACTCTGAGTGATGCCGGGGGTCTGAGCAGCGAAGACAGAAGAGAAACAGAGAGTCCGGTCCCCCTGTGGGGCCGAACACCTTCTCAGTCACATGTCTGTTCAGTCCCATCAAGCTGCGCTCTGTCACTTTCATTTTTCCAGAGGATGATCTATCTATCTATCTATCTATCTATCTATCTATCTATCTATCTATCTATCTATCTATCTATCTATCTATCTATCTATCTATCTATCTATCTATCTATTATGCTCGTGTTTATAAGTGTATATGATTTTAAAGAGAGATATAGATTAATAGATATAAGCTGTAGTGGTAGTTGGGTATTGTGGTGTAGAGCTGCTGACTTTTAACCCTTTAAAGCCTGATCCAAGAATAAAACAAAACATAAAATTACTTTTTTTTTTGTTTGAATACCTTATTTGGCCTTTTAACAAAATATGTAAAAAGAAAAAACAGAAATTCATTTTTACTATTAATAATTTATTACTATGCGATAAGTCAAGATTTATTTTTTGTATAGTCTTCTGCCCCCTGTTATCAGGTGTATCTGATTGTGTACAATAGGATTTTGAGCAAAGTTTTTGCCATTAAATTATGCAAAATGTGTCAGACGCAAAACATTTCAGAAACCGTATGTATCTAATATGATATATTTGGCATTACAGGGTTAAAAAGAAGGTCTGGGTTCCAATCCCAACCTGGACAAATGATGATGGATGAAGTTACATTTTATCTCTAATATATATGTATATACATACACATGCTAACGTGTGCATATATTCATGTATATATGTGTACCTGTGTGTCATACAAATATATCTGGAAAAGTCAGAGGGATGGAAGGTGACTCTTTGGCAATTCTTCGAGGGGGCAACATGTCATGGGATCTTTTGCTTCGAGTGTGAAAAGACAAACATCAACATGGAGTGACTGAACAGCACACAAAAGCAGAGTCCAGAACAACTGAGTGGTTTCGCTCACTAAGCCTTTTTCTCTCCAACCCCCTCTGGCAAATATCTATTTTGAGACTCTCAACGCCTTGTTCTCCCTTCTCCCTGTGGGCTTCGCAAGAAGCGTTGAGCAGATCACAACACAACAGGGCTGGTTCGGAACGGTTCAAAGCAGACCTCTCAGGAAGGCTAAGGGGATAAAGCAAATGGCTCCTCGCATTTTTTCCATTCTGATTATTTATTCCTTGTTTTGTGTCCCACAAATTTCACACCGTAACGCTGCGGCTTATTGGTTCGCGTCCACATATCGCTGGCTAAACTCTGAATTTAGAGGCATTTCGGTCTTGAAATGTGACAATATTCACACTGTGATAGAACCCAGATGGATAGCTGTGGCACGATAGGAGAATTGATTCACTTCAGATGTACAACTTGACAAACCAAAGCAAAAGATTTCCCAAAAAAATGATAGAATTAAGCACCTAACCTGTGATGCCGGGCGGTTTGTGATCTTATGGAAACGGGCACGCAGCAGAACTGCTGCCTCGACACAAACACTAATGAAAACAGTGATAAAAATCAGTTTTAGTTAGTAAGCCCGGCCACTGAGATGAGATTTCCCTGAAACGACTCCAGCTGCGAGCCTGCTAACACCTGCTTTAAAACATGCATCTGATGACTCAGTGAAAAGCTGCAGGCGTGTCAGATTAAACTTGGTAATGCATTTCCACATTTCATCTCACTTATCGGCTCTATTCATCAAAGAAGTAAAAAAAACAAAAAAACAGGCGATTTTATGCAAAGCAGACTTTAAGTCCACTAAAGAATAAATGTGACTTACCCATCCCCTGTGGAAGCCCTCTTCCTCCAACAGAGAGACTCATACACAACCAAAAAAAGACATCACAGCTTAATAAGTAAGAAAAAATGACAGAAACGTGTCTGTAAGGATACTGGAAGCACTCCTCCTCAACTAGTCCTTGGAATACTAATGTATTATTTATGTCAGCTAAGCTAATTTGACATAGGTTAATGAGGTTTTTCATCTTCCTAAGCGGGATGCGGTGGGCCCCAGCCTTCCCACGACTCTGAATTAGAGAATAGGGTAAAGAAAAAGGGTTGGTTTTTAGACCTCTTTCCTTTTTTCATCTGGGATAGCGTCCATCCTGCTAGCTCGCTAGCTAAATTAGCTTACTTTGAAACCCTCTTTTCCTTGGATGTCTGAAACCAGCTTAGTTAAAACAAATCAAAGGCCTTCTGTGTAGACAGAAATAGCCCTGGGGTGGTGTTCTGATTCATTTGGTCAATTAAGTTATTTGCGGAATAGAAATGAGCCTCTTAAACAGCGCAGATATTTACCATTCTTTTCCATTTTTTCTCCCTTATACATTCGGATCTGCATTTGTTCTAAATCCAGATTAAAATATGTGATTGAATCCTTCAAAGCTGATACTGTCTCGGTCCACCGGGGTTGCAGAGGGCGTTTACATTGTGTGGACATTACTCACCCCGACTGAGACGGTCAACCACTGAGTCACAGCTTAATCACTGACATCAGTAACTCAAAGGACACGCTTCTTTTTTCTCGACCCGTCCACCTTTTAAAGGGTGGACCTCTTCTTTTACCGGGACGACGGATGGATTCGGGTGGGCCAAATTTGCTCTGAGGCGACTTATATCGCGATAATTCCTCTGTCAACACTCCCCAACGAGCTCTGGACTTGTCACAGAGAGGAAGCTTTGAGGAAGAGAAAGGAAGGCAAAAATATATATTTTTTAAAAAACCAGTCAGGGCAATGCTACAGTAGTCATCCGATTGTGATGTGCCGAGGCAGTAATGAGGATGGATTACTCCTCCCCCGTTCATCGTGTGGTCTAAAAATTGCCCGGAATACTAAAAACTAAAATCTCGCCCCTTGTGTCTGCCACTGCCTGGTATTTTTATGCATTCAAGAGAAAATAGCGGCTCTGTTTTGTGACACCCGTTTGGTGACAGTGAAGACATTTAGAGAGTGTCCCTTAACACTTGTGCCCCCCCCCCCCCCCCACACACACACACACATACACACTCCTTAACTTCAGCTACTATGTGGAAAAAAATGAAGTGTGAGGGCCAGTCATTTCCCCTGCACAGTTACTTCTGGAGTGCCACTGCTCTGTTTACGTGTGTGTGTGTCAGTGTGTGTGTGTGTGTGTGTGTGTGTGTGTGTGTGTGTGTGTGTGTGTGTGTGTGTGTGTGTGTGTGTGTGTGAGAGTGTGTGTGGGGCTGTTTGCCTGTCTGTCTGGCATGTTTATCTGTTTATGAACAGCGTCTTAGTGCTTGTGTGCTCCGCGCCACTGTCTCAGCTGAAAATGATAAGACACCTGCTTGCCGATTCAGAGCTGACTGTCAAAAACAGGAAAGAAGCCGGTGGAGGGAAGAGAAAGGAAGAGAAAAAAAAAGGGAAAAAAAAGAAAAAACCTCGGCAGCCCTGAGATGTATCTATTCTGGCTCCCCGCTTCCCCTCAAGCTGCCGGTAGGAGACTTCAAAATGGCTCCACTCCTTGCCACAGAGTGGGCTCTGCCCTGTCAAAATGTCTTTGAATGGAAAACACAACCTGAAAAGTTTCTTCCCCTTCTCTCTCTTTCCCCCCGTAGTTTTTTTTCTCTCTCTCTCTCCCGCTCCTTCGTTTCCCTCTCGCTCTGCCTCCCTCCCACATTTCTGTCCATCCTTCATCGCCCTCTGAAAGGGCATCTCACCCCCCAACCAGTGAGGCTCTCATTGAACGCTGCCTCAAAATAAAAAAAAAAGAAATCTCTCCTCCCTTTTCCTCCGTTCCTCAGTCCTGTTGGAGCCCTGCCAGAGCTCTCCGTCTCAGTGAGGTATCTGCCAGTCATTTTAGAAGTCCATTCCTCACTAAAAAACATGATGTCTATCTTCCGGGCCCTGTCTGTCGAACAGTGCTAGGTCTTGGTACGGTTGTCAGAAGCTATTATGATCTGAGAGGCAACGGCATTGGCGACTAAATAAAAGCAAACGCGGTCAGGGGGGGTCATTTAGCGTGGGACTTTTGGTGACTTAGAGGTAAAATTGGCAGAAAAAACTCGGTAAACCCTAATGTTTCCGGTCCATACGCTACTCTCCGGCTAACCGTGCTCGTTATTAGGGACGCTTTGCTCCTGTCCGCTATGCTGACGAGGCTTTGCGGGGGGATTGTTCCCATTTTCTCTGGAAAGACATATCAAAAGGCTTTGCGATGGATTTGCATGGCGTTCTGACGTGGTCTAAAAATACACGGGGAGAGTCAGATGAGTTCAACAGCAAAACTCGAGCAAACTTTTAGCAGTTTTTCCCAACGCCGGTAGATCCTTGAGCTTTTGGCAGAGTCTGGGCAAAGACTTGTTTTTCTCTCACATAATTTTAAGACGTTTACAATCCAAATTCCCTCACTTGGATATTGTCATATTAACTGGAAAATGTGTGTTTTATAGTGAAAAGTCCGCTGTCATTTCCAATGAGAAGAACATGGACCATAATTCCAGACAAACTAAAATAAGATTAGATTAGATTAGATTAAATTAAATTAGATTAGATTCATTTTGAGTGCAAACACTGACTATAGCCCATTCTGAAAACCATAAAAATCACGACATTCACAATTTTACACATTTCTTCCCACTGAGAATTGTACACTAAGATTCCAATTTTAGAATGAAATAGAAAAATAAATCCAAAAACATTGCACACACGGTTCAAATTCCCATTGACCATTCTCCATAAGTCTCGCAATGACAGTTGCAGCTATCTAAGGCTTTAACGGAGAGCTCCTGTAGAGTCAGTCTTTAAAAAAAACACAATTTAATGGACTTTAACACATATTGTCAAGGTCGTATTTGGTAGCGTATTCCCAATCCCCTTACCTAGCAGACTCCCACCAAAACCACAGCCTGTTACATCCGTCACAGAGCGTCTCAGCATCTGCGTGCACAGTTTTTCTAGAAGCCCGAGCCACAAAAATGAGTGTTTGTTCATTTGCTGGGCCTCCAACACGGTCATTTCCTTGTGCGCTTTTAGCCAAAATGGACGGAGAAAAAGGATATTTGCAAGATTCGGCTCCAGGTTGAGCAGCTTTGCTTTTCTTACACTCAATTAAATGATTTTTTATGTGAGCTGCAGCGACCAAAAGGGAAGGAAAGCGGGAATAAATGCCAAAACAAAGAAGATGAACTGTGCTGTGCTGTTCGTGTTTCAGATAAACTCCAAGCAGTCTGACCTTAAAGGCCTCGTGGCCTCTTAAATATGACACAGAAGTTGTTTGTTGACCATTTCATAAACTAAAAAGCAATAAAAAAACAAATAAAAAATGTCTGAATAGGGATGGAGGTGATTCAGCGGAGGACAAAAAAGTAACAAAAAATAAAAAAAAGTTCATAAAAAAAGCCAGCGATCGGTCATTTGAAACAGACGCTGAATAAATCTCGCTAAATCTGCTCCCCGAGGCATCTCGCATTTAAGGCTGATCTAATAATTCTCCCATGACAACGTCTCCGAACCCATTCTGCTTGTGCTCTTCCCCATTATTTCATGTGGCTTCATCACCTGTGGCCAGACGAAACTACCAAATGGACATTTTTATTTGATAATTGGTTATCTTGACATTTCCAACTGGCTCCATAATTTGTTCATCTCTATTGTGAGTGGTTCATTAATTAGAGTGTGCCTGTGCTTAGCTCATCATTCCCGGGAAAAAATATCCGAGGCCGTCGGCAAATTACATGGTTGGCATTCTTTGGACAGCTTCATTAAATATGGCAGATTCTCCTAACTGGCCCGGCATAAGAACTTAAGAGTCTCTAACAACCTTAAGCCAGACGACTAGCCTGAGGTCACAAATTGACAAGTTGAGGCTGAGGGGATTCCAACGGTTATTTGTGCACATATCTGAAAATATGCAGAGGATTCTGCTGACACTGCTTTTAGTTATAGCCTCCAGCAAATGGGGGTGGGGGTAGGGGGGTGGGAAGGGGGTATGTTCAACCGAGTTGATGGAAAAAAGAAGTGAATGTCCTTGTGAAAGTCTTCAGATCAGAGAAGTGAGGCTTCAGCCTAAGCCTTCAATCTCTCCGCGATGCTCATCTCAGTAATAATTCATTCTGCATCCTCAGAAATGGAAAATATTGATTTTCAATGACTAACACCCCAAACCAGCATGCGGCCCTGCCCTAAGATTACTGGTAAAGTAAAAAAAAAAAAAGAAAAAAAAGAAAGAAATACATATGATCTGAAGCCCCTGCTCTAGGCCCAAAAAAAAAAAAAAAAACAGACGCATGCATGCTAACAGCCGGAGCGGCCATTGTTATCGCCGCTAATTAGGAGATAAGTTCTCGCTGCGTTCAAGAGGCTAAAAATCGACGGAGGATATTTGCCGCGCGGCTCACGCTGGCAGCCGTGGCCGTTTGAGCGGAGGCGTTCTTCACAGCTGTCAACAACCGAGCGGGCAGGATCTGGTTCGAAATGAAATACGAGGAGAGGGGGGGTGGTATTTCTCCGGCAACCGGCCTGGTCAACATCCTGATTGCGCCATTGCTCCAAGGAAGTGAAAGAAAAACTCAATTTTTAGCAAAGCAAAAAGCAACCAGTTGCCAATCGTGAGTTTAAATGACGATAACGATGAGTAAAGCATGATACGCTTGCAAAAAAAAGAAAATAAAGGAGAGTTTATGTGTATTTCTCTTTGTCAGACAGAAGTTGTTCGTTTTCTGGTGTTCTGTAGAAACAGGGAAACAGAATAAACTGATTTTGCATTGAATTTGATGTTGAAACGTTTAAATGGGAGCACTCAGTTCTGACCAGGATGCCAGATGTTTGTCAAAAGGTCAAGTTAACCCTTGTGTGGTGTTCGGGTCTGTGGGACCCGTTTTCATTTTCTACTAAAAGAAAAATTATACAATGAATTAATTTTTCAAACTGAGACTCACTGGCTTTGGCTCATTTTCTGTGAAGAACATATATCAGAATTCATATTTAATGCCCACACACCGTACACCCCCCTACACATTTCTATTACATATAAGATGTCTGGGTCCACTGGACCCGGGTCTAAAAGAAGTGTGGAAATTGATGTTCTATGAACCACACACAGACGCACTCACAACGTTGCAACCTTGTGTGGGAACTGCAGGTGCACAAAAACAAAAGAAACACACATCGTTTGTCTGCTCTAATTTTCTCGTACATTTCACCCTCTGTCTATCTGGTAAAAATTGGGGGCGGGACCACACTGGCACAGCTTTGCCAGAGTGGTTTCTTATAAATGATCAAGAGGGCCAAAAGGTTCTCTGCCCAGAGGGCCCTGGGATTGATTTTGGATGAGAGAGAGAGAAGTTAAGATAAGGTAAACATCTGTTCAGTATTATAATATAAAAGTGTTTTAATATAAAAGTGATTTTGAGGCATTAAAAGCCACAAAATGCAACGGGTCCGTCAGACCCACGAACACTGGCTGAGTAACAACGATATGAACACCACACAAGGGTTAAAGGCAATGAAGTTGGAGAAGAAGAAGAAATAATCTGGTTTGATTCAAATGGAAACAGGAATATTTCTGAAATCGAAGGCATTTGGGAAATTCTCACTCTACAGCACACGGACTGAAAACCAACAAATATCGAATGAAATTTTGATAAATAGAGTTTCGAATACAAAGCTGAAGAAGCATCTAAACAGAAATCATCGTGCAACTCATGATAGACAAATAGATGAATAAGTAATGCATCTTTAATATGAGTAATCAAGCTAATTAGCTGGAGTTTAATGAGCTGGACTGGAGAGAGGAGAAGAGTGGAGGTCATGAAGAGTGCAGCAGACGGATGTTGGAGGAAAGTTGGATTAGATAAGATGAAAGAAGTCTGGAGTGATAAAAATGTCCTTTCTTCAAAACCAGACACACATTTTTCACGTTAATGGCAAACAATTATCACCTTAACTATCAATTTTTTGCTGGACTCACATGATTTCTCATTCAACAGCAAATCTCTTATATAATTTCACAAGATTCTACAGAACTGTTAAAGAATAAATCTGATTTTCCTACTTAGCTTTAAATTACTAATTTTAAGTGTATATCAACTGCATTATTTATAAAATATCCATATACCTCACTCTGATTCCTGGCTTATTTCCGTCTTTGATAACTGGTGACTTTTCCTGGGACTGAAGTGTTTTTTATTCACGGAAACCATGGTTTTAAATCTGATTTTGAATCAAAGCTTGACCTCTTGACCCCAGGCCTTTGAATCAAACTGAATAGTTTGATTCATAGTATGATTCTTTTTCCTACTCCTGATATTTGCTCTACTGATTCTTTGTCCTGATCAATGGCAGCGATCAGGTGATAATCAGGATGAATCAATAGATTACCTGAGTTTCCCGTTTCCATACACTGCTACTGGAAAGATTCCAGTGATAAACCGTGCTGTTCCGTATTAATCCACATTTCCATATGGTGTTTAACCCTCACGATAAAGTAACACAACAGCAGTTTATCCACAAAGGGAGATCCAGTCACCTTTTGTGAGGCATAAGGCTTCCTTCTTTGAAAAATCACAAAAAGAAGAATATTTTTAGGGATAAAATTGTGCTGGTTTAGTGATATGAATGAGATGCATTATGCACAAAATCCCCTCCATCATCTCTTTTGTTTTTCCCGGCACGCTGTAACGACAGAGGGATTAAACAATACTGTTCATTTCTGTAGATTTGCGAGCGTCAATTACAGGCAGCTCTAGTATCGCATCGTTTTGCATTAACACGACAGCAAGAGAATGAATTGGGTGGATAATGAAAAAGATCAATCTGCAGTCTCCCTGTTTGTAAGGGGAAAAAATACGAATCTAATCCTTTGTGCACGTCTGATAAACGTGGATCCTTGTGTTTCCCACTTGAAGCTTGTGAGGACAATGCAACAAACTCAGAGTCCAAAAATCCTTCTGCTGCTGGTAAGCATGAAGTAAAAAGACAGAAAGAGTGGACAAGCTTTAATTAGATCTTCTTCTCTGCATGCTTTCTATGCAATGTTTATTGTGAATGAGTAAGAAGCTACATTACAGGTGATGCTAAAGAAAAGCCAAAAGAATAATAAGATATTTCTGTCGGCTAACAGATGCCTTCGCATCTAATTGGCTTGGCTTGGGCTTTTGAGGTCTTTGATCTGAATAACAGACTATTAGAGCCAATATAGACATAAAAACTTCAGAGTTCAGTGTTCGGTCCTCAGAATCTGTGGTTATCTCATTATTCTGAGCTCTGACAGGCATCATAATGGAGGAATCTGTGCTGACTGGCTGGCCCTTTAAGCCAGTCCCATGTGGCAATCCAAAGAACTATGGCTTTGGCCACTTTCTCACATATTACAGGGATCCTGTTGAGTTGAATGATCATTAAATGAGTAAAACCTCCAATTCAAACTGGGTAAGTAAATGAGGGCCTCCGCATTCTTTTGAAAACATCAGTAAACATTTCATACTTGGAGACTTTTACAGGAATTTGTGTTAGGCTGTTCTCAGAAATAAATGATAAAAGTGGTTTGAAATGTTTTTCTTTTTATTAAATACATTTAAAAGAGATGAGAGGACACAATAACACTGCTTAGGGAAGGATGAAACCCATAGGAGGGCAATTAAGTTTCTCCATTCATTCAAACTTCTCCATTGAAAGTGGTTGGTGCAAATAGGAGTTCTACATGCTATGTAAATGGACTTTTAGTCATGTTTCATCGTTTTTTCTTTTCTCATGTGATTATTTTATTCATAAGACACAGTTCACATAAAGCACAAAACCTTTTCCAAGCTAAGATTTCTGCTCACGCACTGAGAAAAAAAGAATGGAAAAGATTCCAGACGCTCTCTTTTTTTCTTAAATTACTACCCAGCGTGTCCTTTAGCCTCCGCGCGCCTGATCTTTGCCTCTCTCGGGGCCGGGCTGCGTCTCACTCTATAAACGCTCAAATCACTCAACTTTTTCCTCGGTTACTGCATCATCCCCGCCGTCTCCAACTCCCACTTATCAGGATCCCCTCTCCGCTGGCCTTTGATACGCCCGTCTAGCCTCTGAGGCTTCCGCGGGAGTGCAATCTGTTGTCCGCGGGGATCGATCGGACACACAAGCTTTTGATTAGCACACTTGGCCGGATGAGGGGGGAGCTTCACCGCGTGATTGTACCTCGCCATTTCAATGTCTTGTTCCTCTATTGGCCGGGGGAGTACCACACTTCATTGGAGTTAGTGATTGGATGCACCGCAGAGACCCCCCTTTTCCGCCCTCTCAGGTAAAAAGATCCAAGACTCTGGTATTTTATCTGCTTGATTGAGTGTTTTATTGTTGGTTTTGTCACACGGAGCCGAGTTGATTGAAAGCGGCGGCGTGCGACCGAGAATCGAGCGCCGAGAAAACCCCGAAACCAACCCCTGGATGCGGTGACAGATGACAGAGCTGATAGCGGTAATATTTGCCTAAAAATTAGACGTAGCCATTTCCGGTTTAATAAAGACTTTCGTTGGCGCTTCGCTGAAGAAAAGGTGCCCTTAGACAAATGGAAAAAGCTTGAGGTGAGATTCGAAGTTGATACGAATGTCCACTCACAGGCTTTTTCTTTTTCCATTTGCAGGAGAATGAGGAAGACGGCGTTGGCCGGTCGGGCTTTGTGACATTGCAGCCAAAGAGTCAGCCCATCATTGGCCTATTCATTGGTCAGCCAATTAGGTTTTCACTGTTAAGGTTTAATACCTACAGTTAAGGCTACTATTGTGTGCCAGTTAAAGCTATTTCAGGCTTTGACTCACTTTGGGAGCTTTCATTAAATCCATAAGAATGCCGGGGCTATTCATTCAGACGCTCGAGTTAAAAGCGCCGCATTTTTATATTTCCTTAACTCGCAGAGCCTGACTTCCCTCATATCCCCATCTACATACTCATCCGGAGACACAATGCCTTGAATAAAGTCATTTGTAAGAGCAAAGGAAGATGATTTCCACATATGACTTTTACTGTTTTTCTTTTGACCCCTTCAGATTTCTGTCTCTCAAGTGCTTTAATGGGTCAGTGTGCTCTCATCATTTCAAAGTTGAGTCAGTTCCTGTGTCTTTGAAAAGTTTTTTGCACTCGGGATATTCATGTGATTCGCTGACTTTCTGCTTTGGAAGTCAGGAGAGGGGGTGTGTTGCGATCACCCCCGATTCATTCGAAGGGATTCCGCACACATTTCATGGTCATCTGACTCCACATTTCCGCTCTGTGTCTCATTGTAAACAGTGCCCCTATTGAGAGTGAAACTTATCAAACGCGGGCGCATTCCTGCAGTAGTGTTCATTAGCCGCACGCTCGCTGCGATGCATGCTGGGAGATGTTGGTTGGGCTCGGCCGACCACTCAAGCGCTGAGCGCGTAAACAGATGCAGCGTGGCCTCTCCGAACAGAGGGGATCTGACGCGCTCAGACTTGGCCAGGAGTCTGGGGAGCTGTTGATGGAGTCAGAGGAGAAGGCGAGAAAGGAAGAGAAAAACAAGAAATCTGGAGAGAGCCAGAGAGAGAATGGCTGGGAGATAAAGAGAGACAAACAAAGGGGAGAGGGTGGGAGGTTTCGGAGAAGACTCGTTCCCCGGGGGTATCACTCTTGGTGTCTCACTCCACTGGTCCTTCTAATGTGTGACGCTCAAGAGATTGACAGACTGTGTAAAACTCAGCCCACAGGAGAAAACAACAACACAAGTCAGACACATGAAAACGGCAACTCCAGCGGGCTGTGTTGAGAAGAGACTGCTGTGGGGGAGTTGGACGGACAGCAGCGATAGTTAATGTAACCTTTGCACATCTGGGAGGGTCTGCCGAGCATGTGAGCTTCTCTTTGTCAAGCCGGCCTGTTTTCCACTCTCATGGCTGCATCCCCTTTGAATCTGGACCTCCCCCCTGCACCAGCTTGGTCAATTACTCCTATTTTAGTTCGCTAAATGCTCTTTTAAGCGTGGATGTATAGCTTGATATTCGATAGCGTTACAGCATAAGGTCCAACTCCCCAGAAAAGGTCAGTTCACCTGGACTTTATTGCTTGCACACACGGAGAGAAAGAAATGTATGTTGGAGCAGAGTAGTCAGTTATACATGTACATTTCCCTCCTGCTGAATAAATCAACCCAAAAATATAAATCAAGTCCCAACCCACAGGGCTGAAAATGAAGCCAACGTGGAAGTGCTAAAAACTGCTTGTTCCAATTGTGAGTCAGTCCCCCACAGACTCTCATTTTAAAATGCCCAACTTAATGGCCTGGCACAAAGAATAGTTGGGTCCCTATATCACATGAAAACTGTACACAGAGGTGATTTTTTTGGGATAACTTTCCCCTTAGACTTGTGTCTAGTCGAGAATGAGGCTACTTCGAGATGACTTATTAGGCTTTTAACAGGTGGATTATTGGTTGTCTTGGATTGTCTCCTGCCTTCAAAACCCCAAAATGAGCCGGAGACAACTTGTTGTCAAGTCAGTTATGGATTCATGCACAGCTCATAATATGCAAATGACAACAGTGGAAATGAATTTATCTAAAATGTTGGGCTGAAGTCTTGTTGGAAATGTTTAAGAATGGGATTTCTTTGAAATTCAATTCATGAAAATCTGTTTTCCGTTACTCAAGCTCTCAGGATGGCGTTGAGGGTTTAGAGGCCACATTCCAGCTCTATGTGGACTGGGCCTTTCCTGTAGATCCAGAATAGGAGGGCGTCAAACTTACTTGGCTAGAACGAGGTCAACACCCACAGATAGCCCAGGCTGCTGTCTTTGAGAGGAAACACACACAATATCACAAATAGAGGTGTTCAGGTACACAGACTGGATGGGAATCAAAAGAGAGAGAGCATGACCTTAGGTTGAGTTGAGTAAGGCTCACATTTTAAAAACCTGTCTGATACAATAAGACAAAATAAATTAAAATCTTGGCAAGGACTGGCTGAAAAGTTATATCTCTCTGGTTTCTGGTCTCTGAGATCAGTGATTTGGCTTTAAAATTCCACAAGGAGATCAGAGAGCTCCACCAGTTTGGCCATTTGTGGCCAATTTAACGGAAGTGGTTTGTGCACCTGATTAGGACGCCTCCTGGGAATCTCCCTTTAGAAGCTTAGCAGACTCCCAGTTGGATAATTCAGGACTGGGTAGGGTTATAACTTCCTGCTGCTAGCTGGAGATCCTGCAGAAGCTTAAGGACATTACTGGTAACAGGGAGCATAAAAGCTTGGGCAAAGGCAACTGGATATCGTCTTCAAGATCCAAGAAGCAGTGGAGCTGCCTTTACTCAAGATCTCAGGATTACCATCGTTTTGATCAATGAGAATCTACACCAACATACTGGTAACAGGGAGTTCCGGTTATACCTTGGTACATATGATGTTTCTAAAAATGGACTAAACAGAAGGTGGAAGGATTGAACCATAGCTCTAATACCCATAATAGAGGAACTTTAGATAATTTCGTTAAACGAGTTCATTGACATAATATTTTAGCCTTTGAAAGTTATGTAGAGCTGTTTAGGGGGGCAAAAACAGCATTCAGTCCAAACTTGCAAACTCTCCATCAACTAAGTGCCTCTATTGTCTTATCATCTTGTTTGCAAAAACAATAAAGATCCGGAACATGCAGGATAAGCCCGTTTTATGATACAATGCGTCCTCCTATCAACTCACCAGCACACCTCACATGATTTAGCTCAATATCAGCAAATGTCACACTCCCACCTTAAAACGAAGGGCAAAATAATACCGCGTAGGTCTCCTCAATACATCCTCTTCATCTTGCCTTTGACACATGAACATATAACCGAGAGTGTTTCATTCACATGTATCTCAAAGCATGACCTTCAGCAAGGATGGAGTGGAAACAGTGTAATGAGAAGAAATGGCGGGAGCAGTCGATCCTGTGAACTAGCAATCATCTGTCTGGTTCACATGGTGAATGCCACCCAGATTTGTCTCCCCTTTGTTTAGGAGTCAGCGTCCACTTAATTAAAGCTGATTCTAATAGTTTAAATAAGGGCTGCCATACATTTGTGTACATTTACCATGTTTGGTACTAAATCCATCTTGCATCTATGAACCTGCCAAATATAATGAAAATCTGCATATGTTTAGGTGTTTAAACTGGTACCACTTTGAAGGCAACAGTCCACCAACCAAATATAGACTGCTGACATTTTTTAATAGTCTTTCTGGGAAGAGAACCAGTTAAAAATATTAATTTTAGATTATAGCTTCCTCCATCTCGATAGACCTAAAGTTTTTTGTTCTTTTTTAGCTTGGTTGGTTGATCAGTTGAGGCCTTGAACTTGTTTATTGAGTTTGGTAAATCTGGCCCCTCTACATATTAGTATTTTATTATCAGGTACATTTTTGTTTATTAGTTATTTGTTTTTTAATTACATGAACGACTTGAATGGATCTGGAGAGGGATCAGCTGGCAGTCCATGAAGAGGCCATTGATTTAATTCTGTTTCCCACATGTCAGAGGGTCCTTTTTCAAGCTGCTGGACCTCTTGTTGCCTCCCATGTAGGGAAAAAGCTCCACATTGAATGGATAAACCTGGCTTGTTCTACAAACATTTTTGATTGCTTGACTGGACCAGAAAAGTGCATTATAAACTCATTTAGTATCTGATATATATTCCAACTGTGCAAAGCACACACAACCTCATCAGGCATTCGTCTATTTGCTGTGGTTTTGGATGCAAATGCACACAAACTCAGACAAAGAGCCCCATAGAATCTGTCTCATTTGAGCCTCTTACCCAGCAGCTGTTTTTGTGTTTGTACATACGCACGTCTGTACGAATCAGTGCCATGATGACTGCCATATGGGAGCCAGGGCGCCATCGGGATTTAGACAAACTGATAGGTTTACTTGGTGTGGATGCAGCACCCCAGGAAAGTTTTCTTCTCTTAAAAGAATTCATTACTCTCCTGCTATAATCTACTAAGTGGGATAAGATATTGACCTCTTCCTGGCTATTAGCATCCCAAATTCCATTTTTAATGCTTTAGCGATCCACGTAAAACATCTCATCTCCATTTCCTCAGCTGATCTAGGGCCTCAGAGTCTAAAAACTATCAGCACACGAGCCCAAACGGCCTTTGTGGAAGCTATAGCCGGTGAAAGTTTACACTTTGTTATTTCGGCTCGGCTCGGAGGCAAATGTGTGAGAAGCGTCGGGCTCTCATCTAAAAATCTGAGCGATTGATTTGGGTTTGGGATCGATGCGCCATGAGCTGGACAATGAGGAAGCTGCATGTGCGCGCATACTGCGTGCCAGATAGCCTTAGTTTTATACACCGCAGAAACACAGCGACGGCGGTCAATATCTGTGGACGTGCGCGAATCTCCGAAGGCTCCTCGTGTGTCATATACTCCCACATTCCTGCAGAATGTGGCGGTCTTCTCACATGTGACACCTCTGTGTGTGTGTGTTTGTGTGCAAATCCTCCATCAGGGATTGTGGAGACGTGAGAAAAAGAAACCGCTAACGCCACCCCCGCTCACAGAGTGACACACGATTGTAATTCAACCACATGTCATGACTGTTTTGGTGTCATGCGACCGCAGCCGCCTTCGGACGCCAAACAAAGCCCGAGTTGTGTCCCCGGAGGGACTTCCGATGCTGTGTCTGTGTCCACGGGAACCTGCTTTATGTGTGGACACGCGCACGGCTAAAACGCGTGTTTGCCTGTGGAGTTAAGCCAGCCCGAACGCTGAAGAGCAGGCCAATTACATAGCCGGGATTAAAAGGCAAATCCCAGCTAAAATGAGACCGATAATAGCCGAGGGGGTATCCTAGCAACCTGCAGCTCTCAGATGGTTGTTTTGACACTGTAGAGAATACCATTGTTGTTGTTGGTTATTGTGACTGAGGTAGAAGTGGAGAGAGAGAGAGAGAGAAAGCACTTATTAATAGAAAGACTGATGTTGGGGGAGCTTAAAAATGCATGGCGCAGAGGAAAAAAAAACATGGAAAAGACCAGAGAAGAAGGTGAATATAGTGAGAACTGGGAAAAAAAACAATACTGTGAAGTGGGTGAGCTGAGAAGCATGTGAACAGAGAAATAGAGAAGAGGGAAACATGAGGGAGGGGTTCACCCGGCGAGTCAGACAGAGGAAAAGAATAAGAGAGAAATAAGAGACAGAGGAGAAAACATTGAGGGCTCTACAGGGAATTAGACAGCTTAGGGGGCATTATGTCAGTATACACAAGATTTAGTGCATAAGTCTGGATTATGGCCTTTTGCTTTGATATAATAAAAAAAAAAAACACCTCACAACCAGCGGAGCTGCGGTTTGTTCTTCAGGCAAATATCAAAGAGGGCACCCCGCTGCTGTTTGGAACCAACGGTCAGAGGGTGGGCACTCGATTCATTTCACTGAATAAGCACGGCGGCCGAATAGGCCGAGGTTTTAGGCGAGAGTTTTAGCTTCCCTAAAAACGTCTTCCGCCGTTTCGTTTGATTTCTCCTCAGTTTAGATTATTCTCCAAAATCCAGGGTGAAAAAAGAAAGTTTTATTTTATTTATTTTTTTTTAAATAATTGCCAAGGTTTGGAGTGAAATTTTAGGCTTGGATTCACATTTCATAAAAACTTCCTCGATTACAATAGAGATCCAATTACTTTTTCAATTCAATTCAATGATTTTATTTAATTGCTCATGACCATATACATGGTTTAGAGTACAAACAATAAATATAACAGAACAAAGTAACACATATACATTAAAACTATAACATCATCGATATAATGGGAGGACCCGTTTCAAAAAGGCACCCAACTTACAAATTATTTTCTTTTTTTTAGACTGAAATAATTAAATAGTTTTAAACCAATTTCTCTATTGGTTAAGGCTCTCAGAAGCGCACTATCCCTCTTTTGTCAATTATGTGATTTATCATGGAAATTGGTTTGTTTAGGTGTCATTTGTAGATTTAGGTTGTTTTCCTTTCTATTTAGGATTTACATCATTAACCTTCCGCACCAAACAGCAGCAGGTAAACTTGGAAAAACGCCTTAATGCGCGAACACACAAGCGAACGCATGCACTCACGCGGGAAGCGTTTGATCTATGACAAAGCAGCTTCACGCCCCCGCAGACGCACGCCCTACCCTCGCCGCCATCCGCTTTCCATTCCCGCGCGTTTACCGTCGGCTCCACGAAAGGACGGTGAGCGATTGGTCGAGAAATCCCACGCAGTCCGCCCACACAACAATGTGCTGTTTTGCTCCACGAGGCCCCTTTTCAGGTGCCTCGGTAAATAGAGCCATTGTGAGGAGCGCATTACCCAAAGGTTTTCCTTCCATTTCCAGTGCTTTAGAGGGTAGCATCGTATCCGCTCCACTTTCCAGCCGAGGTCAAAAGCGCCGTGTGTTTATGGGGCTCAGCACAGAGCTCAACGTCCTGAAAGTCTGTGTAGAACCGGGTTGATGTCTTATTAATAACGGCTTTATCAACTTCCTGCAAAGGAGTAACAGCACAGAAACTGTTTGAACAGCTGCGCTCGAGCTTATTGGATGTTTTAGCACATTAACTGTAAATGAATGTTTTGTCGACACACCTTTTTCAGACTTGTTCCTACCAGGTAACGGTTATTTCCCACAAGCTTTCAGCACAGTCTGAGAATCACCTTGCAGATATGTTCTGCAGATGGGGAGTTTGAGCCTGCGCTACTATATCGTGCATGATTTATAGGTTGTTGTTTTCTCTCTTTTATTTATTCATCATTGTTAATTTTTAGGTCCTGGAAGATCCAATACTCACTATTGGATGGCGCTCGCACAGAGTGATCCCATATCTGTTACAGCTCATTGCATTGAGCCCGTTGTCGGTGTCAACAAAGCTTTACAGCACAAAACAATGAGACAAAAGATGGCTAGCTAGCAAACATATAATCAAACAAGGCCAAAAGTGCAAGGTTAAATAACTTAACCAACACAACCCAAGGTTTATTTCAAGCATATGAATACATTTTCTGTGCTATTTCAGAGAAATTGATAGATTTCACATAAATGTACCAAAGGCATATATGCTAATAGAGTCAAAGCTCATTGCTATTTTAGAACAATGCTAATGCTAGCTGTTAGCTACCGTAGAAGGTGCTGCCAGCTGTGTTCTCTGTTAAGCTCTAGACAGGTCATATCCAGCCATAACAAAGAAAAATACATAGAAACATTGAATTAAGAAAGGAAACAAAAGAAATAGTAACAGTATTGGGGGGGGGGGGGGGTTACTTTTTCTATTTTGAAATGGCAACTCTCTTTTGAAGCAAATGAAATACATCATTTGGAGGTGGGACTATGTGAAATAGGGTTATCTTTTCTGATGGATAAAATGGTTCGTTTTAAACCAAACTTCAATGTCATCCAAGAGAGTGAGAAACAGAATATGGCACAATTCTGCTTTTAGATATAAAAAAATGCATGAAATGAATGAGTAAAATCTGAAAATTAATTTAAAAATCCATGAATAATGGTGATGTTTTCTATTCTATGCTTTTTCTCAGCTCTGGAAAAATGAAGAAAGCCTTCAGGTGACAACACATACGGACCGACACAGCAAAATCACACAGATATGACGGCAAATTGAACTTTTCTGTCATCTTAAGCGTTGTCGCGTGCTCCTTTTTATCAGGCAAACCTCGTTTAAACCCAGAAACGGCTCCAATACGCCTTTCAGTTTGCCAATTCCGTATTTTTATCTCACTTTCTTTTTGCCACTCAGACAGGAGAACGAGCCAGGAAGCTGTAGCGAACTCCCTAAACGAAATGAAAGTTACAAGGGTGATGCTACCCCGAACAAGTCACCCCATCATGCCGTGACTCACATTTACACAAACCCCTGCAGGCATAAGAGCTCTGATGTCTCCCGCTCGGTGTTTTTCTGTCTCTGGCTCACTCCGTCTCGCTCGGCGCGGCATCTCGATGTCAAACAGTCAGTGCCCACACCACAGGCCTGGGGGAACACGGAGACAAGTCTACCTTCCTGCATGAGACTCTCCTCTTCATCTTTCCTTTGTCTTTTTTTTTTTTTTTCCCCGAATACGACAGGGGAAAAAAAAAATTTTCAGTGATTTTTTAAATTTCCTTTTGGTTTAATTTAATTCCTTTCCTACCGGGACGAGGCCATGGGTTGAAAAAAAGGGCCGGAAAATGAAACGGGGACTTCTGGCACGTCGCCCGCTTATCTTTGAAACCTCCATCGGCGACGCGGCGCGATCTCCGTCCCGCTATTTTTAGCGCTTGTTTGCTTGTTTAATTATCACAGCTACTTGTTTGTGTGCACACTGTAATGAGCGTGTCATTGGCAGCGCCACTTTTGGATACGGGCGGGAAAAAAAACACACGGATCCCAAATGAACATGGCTGCTTATTTTTCACGAAATCTAACAATGAACAAAAAGCACATTGAAAGGGGGGAAAGCGTGCCAGGATGTGTTAGGTTTTTTTTTGTTAGGAGACAATGAAGAATCTGAGTGGGAGGACGAGTGGAAAGGAAGCTGACGAGGGGACAATTAGGAGGAGCAAGCGTTAGAAGCAGTCAAGACACGGAACGCGAAGAGTGGCGAAGGAGCGAGAAAGAACGGGCCGTTTGTGATTTATACGGTTATTATCTCGCGCGTTTGTGGGTGTGAAGTGAGAGTGTCGCGCACGCACCCTGGCAGGTCTTCTCTGCTTGTGTTTGGCAAACTAGTTCCATCCCCGAGGGTCCCGGAGTTTGGCATTAGCATTCTGTGCTGTAACAGGCCCCCATTTGCCACTTGTCACCGTAAGATAGGTGGCTCCGTCCCCGCCAGAGTCCCTCCAGCTGAGCGGGGTCTGGTTTTCCCCGTTGTGCTCAATGACCCCGCTCATTCTGTCTGTCGATTTCCCGCTCTCCCTCCCTCTCTCTCTCTCTTTTCATTAGTTCTCTTTTTTCACAGAGCCGAAAACACATTAGAGGAACCAGCGGACTACAGCCCCATCTGAACGGGTTCATTTGCTTACCATTTTTCGCCATCAGACAGAAACATCCCCTCGAACTTTGATACGATACCCTCGCGGTCAGACGGGAATAGCTCTTTTTCCGATTTCTTGTTCGGGTCACTGGGCGGTTGGCGATAGGACAGATGCCCGGTGTGTTCACGGGCTAATGAGGGAGCGGAGCGTAGAAGGCAAAAGATCGCTGAGGTCTCAACCATCCTGCAGCTGGGAATATCAATCTGTATCCAAACCCATTGGGGAGGTAGCTTTTTCGTTTGTTTTTTTGTGCATCTGTAGATGATTCGGGAGGCACAGTGGGGTAGGGTATTGTCTGTAAAGATCACATGCTTGGATCCCGAACGTAAAGCTGATCAAACGCATTCAGCCTAACACCCGCACTGACCCTCCCCGGCTCTCTCCGGCTAAAGCAGGAAGCCGTTTCACCCTCGTGTTCGGCCGATTTCGAATGAAGCCCACATTTCATACTCTCAAATCCAATGAACAAAGATCAATGACTCATCAATTTTGCATGGCTGATCATTAGCGTGTGCTCCATAATAGCCCGCCAGCTGTTCCGTGAAAGCCCGATCCCTCTTCGATGGCGGGGGCCCGTCTATCTGACGACACGTCACCCTCCTTCTGATCAGATTAGAGACTCTTTGTTCAAATTTCCTCTGCTGTGTGTTTTTCCTTCGTCTGTTTGCTGCCCGGAAACCTGGATCCACTGTCCCAGGTCGAAACGGAGGGAACGGCTTCGAACTGGCCTGGTGTTTCCTGTCCGAAACCCCGGCGGTGGATCGACGCACCGGTCACTCAGTCGAGGTGAAAGGAGCCCCGGCCTGAGGATCCCGTCGGAGAATAACGCCGGCCCGGTGTTTGTAGCGCAATCTAAGACGGATTATGGGTAGTGGGCTTTAATATCTGATTTTAATTAGCAGTTTAACACAGTGATCACGCCTCATTAGGGAACTTGGGATGGTGAGGACGTGCACGACTGTGCTGGAGAGTCTCAAGAAAGGGAATTGTGGAGGGTGTAATGTCAGTGCTTGTGTGGTG
>JABUIW010000089.1:908690-935035 GCA_013363375.1 Menidia beryllina
TTTTTTAAATTTCCTTTTGGTTTAATTTAATTCCTTTCCTACCGGGACGAGGCCATGGGTTGAAAAAAAGGGCCGGAAAATGAAACGGGGACTTCTGGCACGTCGCCCGCTTATCTTTGAAACCTCCATCGGCGACGCGGCGCGATCTCCGTCCCGCTATTTTTAGCGCTTGTTTGCTTGTTTAATTATCACAGCTACTTGTTTGTGTGCACACTGTAATGAGCGTGTCATTGGCAGCGCCACTTTTGGATACGGGCGGGAAAAAAAACACACGGATCCCAAATGAACATGGCTGCTTATTTTTCACGAAATCTAACAATGAACAAAAAGCACATTGAAAGGGGGGAAAGCGTGCCAGGATGTGTTAGGTTTTTTTTTGTTAGGAGACAATGAAGAATCTGAGTGGGAGGACGAGTGGAAAGGAAGCTGACGAGGGGACAATTAGGAGGAGCAAGCGTTAGAAGCAGTCAAGACACGGAACGCGAAGAGTGGCGAAGGAGTGAGAAAGAACGGGCCGTTTGTGATTTATACGGTTATTATCTCGCGCGTTTGTGGGTGTGAAGTGAGAGTGTCGCGCACGCACCCTGGCAGGTCTTCTCTGCTTGTGTTTGGCAAACTAGTTCCATCCCCGAGGGTCCCGGAGTTTGGCATTAGCATTCTGTGCTGTAACAGGCCCCCATTTGCCACTTGTCACCGTAAGATAGGTGGCTCCGTCCCCGCCAGAGTCCCTCCAGCTGAGCGGGGTCTGGTTTTCCCCGTTGTGCTCAATGACCCCGCTCATTCTGTCTGTCGATTTCCCGCTCTCCCTCCCTCTCTCTCTCTCTTTTCA
This sequence comes from Menidia beryllina, assembly GCA_013363375.1. Classification (NCBI taxonomy): domain Eukaryota; kingdom Metazoa; phylum Chordata; class Actinopteri; order Atheriniformes; family Atherinopsidae; genus Menidia; species Menidia beryllina. The sequence continues at coordinate 909,520 of JABUIW010000089.1, forward strand.
TTAGTTCTCTTTTTTCACAGAGCCGAAAACACATTAGAGGAACCAGCGGACTACAGCCCCATCTGAACGGGTTCATTTGCTTACCATTTTTCGCCATCAGACAGAAACATCCCCTCGAACTTTGATACGATACCCTCGCGGTCAGACGGGAATAGCTCTTTTTCCGATTTCTTGTTCGGGTCACTGGGCGGTTGGCGATAGGACAGATGCCCGGTGTGTTCACGGGCTAATGAGGGAGCGGAGCGTAGAAGGCAAAAGATCGCTGAGGTCTCAACCATCCTGCAGCTGGGAATATCAATCTGTATCCAAACCCATTGGGGAGGTAGCTTTTTCGTTTGTTTTTTTGTGCATCTGTAGATGATTCGGGAGGCACAGTGGGGTAGGGTATTGTCTGTAAAGATCACATGCTTGGATCCCGAACGTAAAGCTGATCAAACGCATTCAGCCTAACACCCGCACTGACCCTCCCCGGCTCTCTCCGGCTAAAGCAGGAAGCCGTTTCACCCTCGTGTTCGGCCGATTTCGAATGAAGCCCACATTTCATACTCTCAAATCCAATGAACAAAGATCAATGACTCATCAATTTTGCATGGCTGATCATTAGCGTGTGCTCCATAATAGCCCGCCAGCTGTTCCGTGAAAGCCCGATCCCTCTTCGATGGCGGGGGCCCGTCTATCTGACGACACGTCACCCTCCTTCTGATCAGATTAGAGACTCTTTGTTCAAATTTCCTCTGCTCTGTGTGTTTTTCCTTCGTCTGTTTGCTGCCCGGAAACCCGGATCCACTGTCCCAGGTCGAAACGGAGGGAACGGCTTCGAACTGGCCTGGTGTTTCCTGTCCGAAACCCCGGCGGTGGATCGACGCACCGGTCACTCAGTCGAGGTGAAAGGAGCCCCGGCCTGAGGATCCCGTCGGAGAATAACGCCGGCCCGGTGTTTGTAGCGCAATCTAAGAGGGATTATGGGTAGTGAGCTTTAATATATGATTTTAATTAGCAGTTTAACACAGTGATCACGCCTCATTAGGGAACTTGGGATGCTGAGGACGTGCACGACTGTGCTGGAGAGTATCAAGAAAGGGAATTGTGGAGGGTGTAATGTCAGTGCTTGTGTGGTGGGGGGGGGGGGTGATCATTTCATTTGGTAGTAATACATTTTGCTTGGCTGAAAGAGTCTTCATTTGAGCTGCAACACAGATTCCTCGTTTTTTTTTCAATCACAAAAAGTATTGTTCCTACTTTCATACATTGGCATGCAGGGAAAATATCACGAGGGAAATTCTAATCCAGCCCTGTAAACTCAGCGGTTTAAAAACTCTGCCAGGATTCATCTGTTTGAGGGGGAATTTCCCCCTCAGCCTAGCCCTTCACATGCCACTTAAGGATTTAGGGTGAGTGTATCAAATCTGTGAATAGTCCTCTCTAGTAGAGGATAAAAAGATTAAGGCATTTTAACCCCTGGGAACCCGGTGCCCTTTTACTCCTGTCATCCAGGAATTAGTCTTGGGCTCTTTCAATTGTGTCCATTTCCTGGTGCTGATAGTGCGGCGAGGTGGCGGGACGCTCAGCGGAGCAGCCAGCGGGCTTGGCGCCGCTCCAAAAAAGCTGCAAGGCCGGGCGAAAACAGGAGCCCCAGTCTCTGTAATAGTGTGATGGAAGGGGGGGGGGGGTTGAAAAGCTCCACTGGTCAGCTGGTAACACACAACTGCTCTTTTTCTCTCCTCCCGGCGCTCCTTTTCTTCATCCTCGTCGCACTCGTTGACTGACCCCCCCTCTCTCCCCCCATTGCTGTCCTCGCCGCGCCACTGGCCGTCCGTATGCGGTGAGATGCATTCAATCCACTTTCAATCCCCCCCGGGCTTAGTTCAGGGGCCGCGCTCATTTTGTCGGAGGCAGTTTCGACCACCTCTCCAACCCCCTCGTGTTTGCTCTCTTGCCTTCTCCCTCCTCACGTCTCACCGGTTTTGAAAAGGGGGCGCGATACTGTATAATGCACTTTATAAAACCGCGGAGACGTGCGGAATAACAAGCCTTTGAATTCCTGGCTGAACTGGAGCTGGATGTTCCTGGAAGCCCCCCATAACGCTGCTAAAACAGGGAAAAAACAATCGGAAAGCTTTGATTCCCATCTAAATAGGCATTAGCACGTACAGATTTTGCCCCTGTGCAAAGGAGGAAACATTAAAGTATATTCGGAGCAAGTTGGAGAAGTGAAAACGCTAATGCTCTAAAGAGTCCATTAAGCCGGGGGATACGTGGGATTTAGGGCCAAGATTAGAGCAAATAGTGTCTCTGCATACGAACTGAAAGATCAGAGGATAAGATCCTCCGCACCAGATGTTGCTCATCTCTCATAACATGTTTGTGTCACTCTGCCTCTTCCCTAATGCCTTCATCTGATACCCACATATCCGTTGTTCTGCCTTTTTAAAGGCCCTCTGGTGTCTTCCAGATATAGCCCCGGCTTTATCACCATGATCGTTCGGACGGCGTGATGGATATCTGTCTCCTTTTATCTCACACAGGGATCTGAGAATCTGAAACGAAACCAGCCGGGGATGTTCCCGCCGCGTCATTCCACTTTCTCCTGAATGAAAATCAATCGTCATTGATTAAGAGAAAACATGCGCGTTTATTCCCCCTTTCCCGAATCCCGCCTTTTCGCGGTGGCTTCTCAAACGAAGATGCTCTTCCTCCAAAAAAGGGGCAGGAGGACCTGCTGCTGTTGCTCTCCACCATCTCCTAGCATGCTACAAGGCCTGCTGAGACCGTGTCGAGAGGTGCTGGGAATCCAGCCGTGTCTTCCGTGCCTCATCGAGCTTTCCCCCTTTAACGCCGCCGTAATTAGTTTTTAGCCATGCCGCAGCCCCGGGTTGTCTGGTTTTTGCGGGCCGTGTCTCTAAAAGAATCGAACCTGTCTGGCAAACAGAAACAAACTGCCCCCGCACGACCCCGCTCGTTTGCGCGCCTCCCCCTGCCAGACGGCTTATTGAATAGCGGGCTTGACAGCTTAAGGGCCTGTGGAGGCCGAAAGAGGAGGGCGGGCGGATTCCCACCAAAACACGGCGTTTTCAGGACACCTCGAATTTTTTTCCCATCATTTAAGCCGTCCCGTAATTAATCTGTCTGTACATTTAATTAAAAAGAAAAGTTAAGGGCGTAATTGAAAGCAGTCCCTGCCTTGTGTGCGGACCCGGAGAACAATGTGAGGGGTAATGCACGGTGGCAGCGGGGATACATCACGTTAGTTAATCCGAAGTTGACCTCAGAGCAACTTGAAGAAGGAGGCAACAGAGCCATGTTAACAGACTTATTTCTGGAAATCAATGTTTCATTCCAGTCGCATTCAGGAATTACTGTGACAGTTTAGATCGGGCTCTCTTAGCCCATTAATAGCCTATCGTCTATTTAGGTGAATTAGTTTTCCCAGTGTTACTACACACAATCACTCATAACACATTTATCCCAGACCCAAAGGGTCCCCGTGTTTGCATTGGCCGAGACAAATACAAGACTCACAACTGATCACGCTCTGTTCAGGTTCAGAGAACCCCCATCTCTCAGTCTGCACCACTTTGCGCCCTCCAACTAAAAATGAATAATGCAGGGCAGACCAAACAGTGCACAGTCAGCTCGATTGCTAATGGCACGTCACGTTTGATCTTTGCACGCCGCCACATTCAGCCAAATAACATCCGTGACACGTGTGCGCGGGGAGGGGGAAACAAAGCTATTTCAGAAGCCGTTTGAGCAGTCGGTGATGGTCCTCCTGTAATGTTGGGCTGGGAAAAAAACCCCACTAAAATGAAACAGTGACGTGTGGGAACGGGAGTAAAAGAATGACAAGTGACTGGCACCGTGAATGGGATTGGATTGATTTTACTGCCTCGGAGCGCAATTTACAAAACGAGGCTAATTAGCATGCGGTGGCTAATCGGAAACGTTGCCAGTCTGAGTGAGTTACTGTCGTTAGACTAATAATTTGTCGCATATGTTACAGTTTCCTGTACAGTGCCCTGTGCGGGTACATTTTCATCAAACACCACAGGGTAAAGAGACAAATTTGAGGGCAACGCCATCCAGACTGCGATTGCTTGAAAGCAGAGATGTACAGTAACGAAGTAGAACTAAAGTACTGTACTTAAGTACCAAAATGCAGTATCTGTACTTTATTGGAGTATATATTTTTTCCCTACTTTTACTTTTACTCCAATATATATTTTTCATTAATTCAGTACTTTTACTCCGATTTTTCACGGGCTGAATCGTTACTCGTTACTGATAATTATACGTAATGAATCATCCCCAAGTCTCTGTCACGGTTTGTTAAGCTGGCTCATCATTACCGATTTGAGCGATAAAGCATAGCCTATAAAAAAATGCCTCCCGAAAGATTGCGAAATCATGGCCTTCAAAAATTACCCATCTAATCTGAAGAAGAATATCAAGGTAAGTTAAAAAATACAAGGACATATAAGCTAGTAACTAAGCGCTAGTTCAGTTCTCCCTGTTCACTCAGGACGTAGCAGCTAACATTAGCTAAAGCTAACTTAGCTGGCTAGCTGTATGCTACATGATAGCATAAAGGGTCACCTCAAGATTCTGACTGGAATAAAAAATAATAGTAGATGAAGTGCTGTTTATTGCTAATGCAGATGTAGTACACCTGTATGCCCTTTCACACGTTTGAAATAATATAAACAATATCGATCCAACTTTTGACTGCCTTTTTATAATATACGCAGTACTTGTACTTTTACTTATACTTGTACTTTCGATACTTGAGTAGCAATTTTTTTAAATACTTCTACTTGCAATACTTAAGTACAAAAAAAACTGAGTACTTCCGTACTTCGACTTAAGTATGGTGTTGAAAGAATACTTCTACTATTATTAAAGTCAATTTTTCTACTCCTCTACTCAAGTACTTTATACATCTCTGCTTAAAAGCGACTTTGTCTATTTTTAGACTGCTACCAGATTGAAAACAAATCAATGAGAGCTTGCGGTGTACCGGAGCAGCGTGAGTCTGCCACCAGGCCTGCGACCGGCCGAGCATGCCGAGACAAGCCTGCGCGTCGCCGGGCACGTCCTCTGGTGCAGAGGGTTAAAAAAATAAAATAAAATCAGAGAGGGGCTCTTACTGTGCGGCGTGAGAGGTGTTTTCCAGCTGTGAGACACGCTGTCAGCATCTGAGGGAACATCTAGTGCCTGCGGAGGATTTCTCAGCTTTTTCCGACACTTCCCAAAAAATTTGTTGGCAAGTTAATCAATAGCCAAACTGTATACGGTTAGTTTGCTTTTCGAGCTATTAAAATGCGCACGCTGCTTATCATAGCTAATACAGTCTGATTAGTGACCATCGCTGCCCCCTAGTGGAGGGGGAAATAAGAAAACTAAATTGCGCCTTTAAGGAATCATGGTAACAAATCGCTGATCTCTAAAACACAAAAACAGCACACAAAAGACGGTGCGCAACACTCTTTAGCAATATAAATTTAAGGTAATTGCTTCATAGGAACAAGCCCAGCTAAACCAGCTAAAGAGTCGTTGAAGATCAACTTTACAGGCCGCATGCCAGCAAAGAGCCCACGCTAATAAGCTTGTTCGTAAACGTACAAATCTTCAATTCAAAGGGCATGCTCCAACAAATAGAACTGACAAATGGCTTTTTCTCGGCTTTTATCCGTCGTCCCACCCCCTCTCGCAGATATGTCTGTTATCAGTTTGCTTACAAGTCAGTTTGTATTGCTGACATTTACGTAATTCTGTTCATACATGGTGTGTGTGTGTGTGAACAGCTCTTGGCTGAGAAGCCCATCCCCCCCCCCCAGCACCCCCCCTCCTTCTTGGCATGCCCTCCATCTCAACACCATTCTCTGCATCAAAGAAATATTGTGTCTCTATTTACCGTTGTCTAATCAAGATCGTGGGCAGGTCGAGTTTAATTAACCCAAGTTGGCAATAAATGTAAATGCCAAATGTCTGCCAGTGCAACAGCATAAAGCTTTTATGAGGTCGAGCCCCCAGTCTCGGAAGGGTATAAAGCAGCTCCTTGCTGACCCATTAATTCCGAACATTGGGTGATGAAAACTGTTACGATACTGGGGAAACAGCTGGAATTTCACATAGACGATTTTCTGTTACACTTTAAATATGAGACCTTGCAAAACAGTAAGTTCAGAGTCATCAAGCGTTTTAAATGAATCTTTGGTTTGTATGGGTTTTACCAATGAAATTGAAACTGCCAACCAACAAACAGCCACATTTTATATATATATATACAACAGGGCAGAGAGATTTATCAGAGAATCAAAGAGGATGCTGAAAAGCACTTTGGTCAAAACAGATAAAGAAAAAGAGCTAGAGACAAAATTAAGGTATGTCCCACTAAAAAAGACAGACACCATTAATTACACCTTGCTTCTGTTTACCCACTGAGTACAGTACGCCCCAAAAGCACCATACTGTTTCTATTTATGCCCATATGGACTGCAACGACTCTGAATACTCATGCATTACCCCTCCATGACAAGTAAAATGTGATGAAGACTACGAAACATCCCTCCAAGGTGAGAAAGCCGCATCCTGATTAACTGTGAAGGAGATGGGAAAAAAACAAGAGCAGCATATGGAGAGAACAGACCGCGGCTACCTCTCTGTGTTCACGATTTCTCAAAAAATATATATATTTAAACGGCTGTACATGGCAGAAAAAACTCTGATTATTGACCCGCATCTCTGCATAGACCAGTGGAAGTCAGGGGGGGCCTAAAAAAGCAGAAGTACCTGTTTCAGTAGGAGAAAATGCAAGTCTGAGAACACAACATCCAGAGGGATTCAACACTAGTTAATGTTTTTGCATCCTTTAATAGTCCCGAAGTCTTCTGCTGGAAGCTATTAAGTGGTAGTGGCTAAATGAAAACTCATGTCTTTTTGTAGCTTGGCCTCCCATCTGAATTAGCCCAAAGAGACTAATATTTAAGGGGGAAATAAATAATAAACATGTTGTTTATTGCATTAGTTTGGAAAGTTGGGTGCATTGGGATAAAAATGTCCCAAAATATTTAAGAAAACATGCAGGATGTGTCACGTCTGGGGGAGTCTCTGGTGTCTCGTCATGCCTTGATTACCTATTGTGTACACCTGGGGTTCCCCTCCCTCATGTGTTTAAATAGTCCTTGTTTCCGATGTCCTGTGCCAGTGCGTCTTCGTCACTTTTCGTCTTTCGTCTGTCTGTTTTCGTCACCCCACGTCAGGTTTGATTTGCTCACAGCCTAGTTTACTTTATTGCCATAGTCATGTTTTTGTTCCATAGCCATAGTTTTTCACAGCCACGCCACAGCCTTGTTAACCTTATTGCTTTGATACTTTGTTTATAGTTTTTTCACAGCCTTGTTTGTTGCTTTTGCCATAGCCTTGTTTTGACCACAGCCATGTTAATCTTGTTTGGTACTTTTGCCATAGTCGTGTTTTGATACTTTGCCACAGTTTTGTTAATCCTTGCTTTGTTACTTTGCTCATAGTTTTGCCACAGCCTTGTTTTGAACTTTGTCTGCACATCCACTCTTTGAGAGTGCTTCTGTTACAATAAACCCTGTATTTACATACCTCCGCGACTGAGTCCTCCCTCCAAGATCCAACCTCGTGACAGGATGTGGTAGAATTGATGGTTGTGAGGTAATAATGCTTTCAGAAACATATTCCTGCCGGTTTCTTTAGCAAACGTCATCCACAAACAGTCTCTTCCTCCAGCCCCCTGTCTCTGAAAAGTTCCAGATATGTGTCTGTAATATCAGCCCGCAACGGCGTGGCTGGACCGCCATACTGATGCTTATCACAGCCGGGATAATGTGACCAAAACAATGACAGAATTAAGGGTTCATTTTCCAACTGACAGTCCTGCAAAGCACTTTAGATAAAGAGAAAGTGTTTTAAGTAAGGCTCTTACTTCACTTCCCATTTCCTTACTTTGATATGATTATATTATTATAATGTTTTAAGGATAATCTAATCATCACCATCTGGTGCGCAGCGGGAGCAGAACTTCTTTAACTGAGGCTGATTGTGTGTTTTATTTGATTTTTTCCGCCGTCTCTTTATGGGGAGGGTTTTACGCATGGAGTATTTTTGTTTCCGATCAAAGGAGCTCAGATGTCTTTTAGAATACAGATATAATCTTTACGTCTTGAAATGAGCTGAGCACAACTTGGAGGTATTGAGATGTGAAACTATCATAACTTTAAAAACATAAAAGATATAGTACATCATTTACTAAATCCTAAGGTTGAAATAATGACAAATGCTTCTAGTATTAGCTTAATGTTAATCAGTGCGGTTTTTAACTGTACAGGTCATCATACATATTTGGTTCTCCTTTTATTGTAAATTTTAATTTAGGATCATTTTAATGATGTTTTGTTATCTATTTTCTTTGTCCTTTAGTTTTTATTTTATTTATTTTTTCAGTAGGATATTTAAATTATCTCCTTTTTTGTATATGTCCTGTATCTAATTCATTATTTTTTTTACATTTTTACTCACATCCATCTATTCTTCCCTTTTGGAATTTAGTAAAGTATGATTGATTACAGAATTGAACTCAACTGACCTGATGATTGGGGCTTGTTATGCAACAAGAGGACATGGACACCTCACATTTAAACTGGGTCACTAACAGGACGGTGAGAGAGAAAAGAACCCGGACCCGTACTCCCATTGTGTTACAATCCTGTGTTTCTCCGACACACGGCTCGGTTGATTTTTCTCTTTCACTCCGCCGCCGTCATTCATTCACTCCCACCCTCACTCAGTCACTGACTCCCACCCACGCGCGCAAAACACCGAACGCTCATCAGCGCAGTGCAAACACAGCGTGGAGGGGGCTGGAGAAAATTGCAGGTTCCCGCTGCTCCTATCATGCAAGCCCTCGCACATCTTGACCCCCCGCCAGGTGCTCATTGGCTGGCAGGGCCCCCGCGCTTTCGGGTTAGACAACATCCGAGCGAGGCTGACCGCCGCTAGCTGAGACACGGGCGCTCTGCAGTCTTCCTGTGTACAAACGGAGCCCGGTGTGAGTTTTAGGAAGGCTAAAAATAACTAATTAGACAACACAAAATCTCGCACAAGCGAGGTACGTAAAGCTTTTGTACGTACAGCTAGCTTGGAGACAGCTAGCGCTAATTTCCCCACACACCCTTCGACAGACACTGATAACTCATTTTTTTGTGACAACATGATAATCCATTAACATCCAACCTGCTCGTTTTTGTAATTGAATATCATTTCTGCTGGAGTGGATTGGAAAACAAATAATTGAAAAAAAGGCTGCGCGAGGTTCAAGATGGTCAGCAGAACCAGGACCAATTAGTTAGTGAAAAGGTGTCATCCATTAAAATTTGAACTCGAGGGTGATTGTATTCTATTCATTATGTTAATAGAAATATCATACCAGCCACACCAATTTGAAGGATGAAAACCAGAAGTAAACCCTTTATAACAATGTGAGGATTTACATGTGTGTATCTTTTTTTTCTAAAGTGAATTTATAATTCAAATCATGTTGATTAAAAAAGTATTAAAAAAGTATTTTGATTGGGTTGTAGTTGCTATTCAAATATTGAAATTCATAATGTACAGTGGGGGAAATAAGTATTTGACCCCTTGCTGATTTTGCAGGTTTGCCCACTTACAAAGAATGCAACGATCTATAACTTTAATCATATGTACATTCTAACAGTGAAAGACAGAATCCCAAAGAGAATTCCAGAAAATCACATCGTATGAATTTATAAAAATTGATAACTATCTGATGAGGAAAAATAGGCATTCTTTGTAAGTGGACAAACAAAAATCAGCAAGGGGTCAAATACTTATTTCCCCCACTGTATTAGCAGTCAGTGTTGTCATTAAAGATCCTTAAACATGTGTAAAGTAGTGGGAATGTTTGTCTGTTTTTTCAGATTGTATCACCACATCCCCTCAACCATTTCCATTAAAGTGGTTGAACAACTCAAGGATCGTTATCACACCTACACCTCATTTTTTGGGACTTTCAGGCCGTAAATTTGCCTAAAGCTATTTTCTCCTGTATTTATTAGTCGAGTGCTTGCTACTGCAACTCAGGTTTTCCTTTAGTTTTCCTTTACCGCCTTCTTGCTATTTGATCAAGGCTTTGTCTGTTGGATTTCGCCGGTTCGTACCGATGCGATGGGAATGAACGAGAAACAGGCCTAAGAAAAGGTCAAGAGTCAAATGATGAAATATGAATCCCCCTTTTCTCTCCTGTTTGCTCGAATGATATTAGGTGATATTTGGAAAAGCGTTTTGAATAATGCATGGGTGACTGGTGCCAGTCAAGTGCTCGGTCCACACAGGGTTTACTGTCAAAATGTTACGCTATTTAAGCAAAAACCGAAATTTATGAGACGGGTTGTTGATACAATTGTCACGCTGATCAAGATTCAGCTGCAAGTCTGCTTTCAGGCCATTTTTTTTTATCATGTCGTGTCGGTGCACAATGGGAACAGGGCAGCCTTTATTTGGAATCTTTATCTTTCATTTCTCCGACCGCATTCTGCACACCAGTGGCAAAATTGATCTGTCTGCATCCTGCAGCACTTCCAGACTAAATGCACACTTTATTCTCTTCCCTGTAAGGGAAATTAAATCATAAAAGCTGGGCTTGATTCGTGCTTCCATGCATCTAAGAGTGTTTCTTCAAAGAAAAAAAAATCTAGCATCGGAGGCCACGTTCTGGCCAGATGAGCCTTTTTTGAATATGGGTCTGAAGTATCTAAAAACTCAAAAGAAGTTTCTGCTTTCTGTTATTGTTGTCCATTGGTATCCTCTTGCTTTCTGTCGCACTGCCTTTTCTACCTATCTGCCCTCTCCTTACCCTTAGATTTGATCGCAATCTGAAACACCCTTTTTTTTTTCGGACTTCCCAGACTCCCCCCGTTCCAAACGCATAACTGAATCTGAGCTTCTGCTTTCCAAATGAGACACGACCACTCCGACTGGCTGGAGGGGTCCGTCTCAGCGGGATCTGATCAAGCCGTAATTGAATTTTGAGGGGGGTAAGATCAAACTCACCACTCTTTCCTTCAACAGCTATGATAACCTCTAGAGAAAGGAGTTAGAGGAATATGAAGGCGAGCTCCAGGGAGAGCAAGAGATTAAATCCTGTAGGTTCTGTGTGGGGTCCATTTACTCTACAGGGTTAGGTTGTACTTTTCCATCTCCGGGATGACATATTAAATCCACTTGATAGCATGCATAATGGTTAAAAAAAAACATGGTGGACTTGTGTTCCAGGTTGTCGTTTCCATGCATGCTGACATTCTTACCTTTGACCGTGCCATTCGCTTAGTGTTCGCCTTCAAGCTCATTGGAGTTTCAGAATATAAATGACTGAGAATCAGTTTGATCAAAGGCTGAACAGATGGCTCTTTTCCAAAAATCTTCAAACGGGATTTCGGCTAGTTTTGCCATCTCCCATTCATGCCAGTGGCACAGACCTCCAGAGCCAATCAGAGTTTCACAAATGGACTTTGCGTCTACATATACCTACATATTTAATCATTAACGTTTCCAAATAACATGTGTCTATTAATTATTTGCATCACCCTACTCTTAAATACCAAAATGCTGAATTAATTTGCTTGAAGTTAGGTGGGAATGTAATAGTCTGACCCTTTTGGTTTGGCCCAGAGAAAGAGAAATATCCCGTTCTTACCAGAAAGGTGGTCGTGCTTTCTTATTGAATGGTTTATATGTGCTACCATTGTCTTAAGCCTTTCAAAAAGCCTACCTCCTGCATTAATGGATGCGTGCAACTTTAAAAGCATTTCAATCAATGAGACTGAGTCTTCTAATGGGGCTTTCTTTCAGGAAGGGGAGCTGGAATATACGTTTTCATTACGAGGACCAGATTGCAGTGTTCACTCAGCGCACTCAGGCCTGTATTGAAATGAGAGGTGTGCTGCGTGATTACCGGAGAGAGTAAAGAGCTTCTGAGAGATAGAGGATAACATAAATGGATGTTTTTTTTTTGGTCCCTCCACCATCCTGTATCCGAACGCCTCTTAATAATGAAAAGGAGACATTTAAAGGAGCTTTATGATGCTGAGACGATGATTACATGAAAATGTTGTTGGTGTAGATTCAATTTAGGATGTGAATCTAAAATGTAGGACCAAGTCATGTTTATAATGTCAATATTTAATTCAATTGCATTTGTCAAGCTGGTTAACCGAAAAAATTGCACAACAATATGTGCAGGTTTAGTGTGCAGAACCTGGAAGGGCTTGCCGATTAAATACGAGATCTGGTGTGATAACTCGTATTTTTATTGTTCATATTTTACTTTGCACCATCTCAAGTTCTTAGCAGGACAGAGCTGGGCTTTACGTTTGGTTTAGATATCGAATCCTGATAAATCAACAGAAAGATTTGATTCTCAACGCGCAGTACCACTTTAAATGTCTCTAATTTGTATTCAAGCAAAAAATGGCAACATGTCGGATAAATGGAAAAACATTACTCGACAGAACAAACTTGCAACAAAAAGCTCAACAGACACGCATGCAAATGTGCAGCTTTTTGTTTCTCATTATGATATTTAAATGCTAGACTCTAAAATACCACCATTGATTATTATACAAACAACTTTTTTTGGAGAGGACAGATTTGTTAATCCATATTTGTGAGAAAGCAAACAGAACATTATTAGTATTATTTTAGGTGGCAAAGAATCAGGGCAAGCCATTGCTCAATTTACATCTTTTCTGACATGACCCCAAACATTTTTGGATGCTTTTCAAAATGTTGGCAACCTCCTTTCAAATTCAAAATGTTGTGGCGTTTGATTGAGCAATAGCAGGCGTAAAATAGCAACTAAAGTGGTGGGATCAAATATTAAGCCTACAACCCTTTTATGATTTTATTTCTTCTTGTGAATTAATTCTTCCATTATCATCCATTGGCAATGCAAATTAGCATCTGACTAGATGGATACAAAACTAGCACACGTACTGTTGAATAAAGAAGAACATCATCAAGTGTTTTAAAATATATAACCTCTAAACTAACAGCAGATATAAAGCCATTCTTGATCTTGTAGAGCATGATTGTTATTCATAAAATATTAGTCATACATGAGACACAAGAATCGTAAGAAACGTTTAACTTGATTGTATGTGAGAAATTCTTCGACCATTCAAATGAATATAGTCAATAATAGGAAGTATTATGGAAGCATTTACACAATAAAAGTCCTATTTTCAGGTTTTTCAGCAAATTGATTTCTTTAAAACAGAGACCAGAAAAAAACTATAGTTTCCCCTGAAAACCAAATTTTAATTATAAGAAAAATGTTTTTCCACCTATAGGAACCAAAATGCATTTGGTCCCCACATTTACAGGAAGTCCTCATTAGCTGTGCAGTCACGTTTCTGGTCCCCATCATGTACAAAAACAGGTGCACGCACACACTCGCATAAAACCCCCGCAGATTTACTGCCCCACTCACAGTGACTCAGTGAGACGGAATGAACCACTTTCCCGATGAAATTCGGTTATTTCAGATGGAGAACGTTATGAATGCCAACGTGGAAAGACTGAAAAAATCTAATAAGGGAATTCAAAACTTCAGCACCGAAACACAGACATCATTTTAAGTGCTGCGCGTAGAGTTAGCAACAAAGTAAAACGTGTCAAACGGATGTCTCCATAGGAGGCTGCGAGTAGACACAGCAGTCGTCAGTGTCTTTGATAGTAATAGAACAGGTGTTGTTTAATTGCTGGGATTTGAGGAGGTGTGGGAGAAACGCGAGAAGAGAATATAAATAATTTCTGATAACACCGAACTGTTTCGAGAGTGACAGCGTAATTTTCTGCTGTCACTTGTTGATGGTTTTTGGAAGTGTGGAATCAGCATGTGGGGATGTGTGAGGTTGACTTCTTTCACTCTCATCCGCAGTTTTCTTCCTGTCACTTTGTTCACAGTTTCGGCAAAGGAAAGGGGCTTTCAAAGCGAACTAACAGGTGTTAATAACTAACAACCTCCCTCTATCTTACTCTTTTTTTTATATAATTCGTAATGCAAAAATATCTTAATTAGGTACAATTATAAGTGTATGAAGTTTCCAACTTCCTAAATATAATTAATCAAACTGACTTGTGTCACATTTAATAAACTTGATATTGCCTTTGGTAATGAATTAGGCTTGAGCAAAAAATTAATTACTCTTCCCTATTGTGGTGTGCAAATATGGAAATCATTTAATTAGGTCTCGGGACCCATTGCCAAGCCTTTGGTGTATAAGTCTGCTCATTAGATAGGTGGTCTTTATTTCATCCAAACTTAACCGATATATACATATTACCCTAACATACACAATAAATTGTGTTTTTGTGTTGTTTACATGTTAAGAAACAAAATGCCATCAGAAAACTTGGATGTTTTTCACAATGTCATGTTAAAGAAAATCCCATTTGACTGCACATCTCTAATCTCTGAGGAATGCATGCAAAACAGTTACTGATGTATATATGTGGGTCATGACTTCCAGAGATAAAATATTTTGTTCATCTCCCTTTTGGCTTCGCTTTTTCTCCTCGTTTGTACGACTAGGCCACTGCACTATTTCGGGCACTAATTTCCAGCGGTGCCTCGGCGATACCTGAGGCAAGGGGAGAGGGAATTTATGCAGATTTGACCCGACAGAGCCACAGAACCACATTCAAAACACCCTATTGCTCACCATCCATCTCATTTCCATCATTTTACACTTCAGATATTTCATCCTCTTTCTGCTCCTCTGTGATTTTCTAATGCAGCTTCAGGATAAAAGTCCACACTCACACCAAAGAGAACTCCAAGAACCTCACTCGTGTGTTTACAGTAGCACCTTGGAGCTCATTTGCACTGAAATTATGTTATCCAACAACCTGTGCACATGATTCCGCTGGAAAATATGATAATGCAATTTTCACTTTAAACATTACGTACATCGCAGATTATTTTCGGAATCGTTTGACATGTCCAATCACCATATATGAATATGTAGTCTGTGTGTGTGTGTTGTAAGACTGTGGCTGCACACTGCATAATGGTACAACTATGCGTAAATTGACACATAACTGTCATAATTCTTTTTTTATGAGTGTATTTTTCAGTCTGATACATGCAAAAATTAACTTGGGTATAAGAGCAGAAAGAGAAATGGCATCATACCCTTTTTATGGTAATTTTGCAAATGTTTTTATTTCCTTTGCTCAAAAAAAAAAAAAAAAAGATGAAGATATACACTCTTTTTTAAACTAGACACACTTTCATGATGACACTTACCATTTTTGAGGCCGGGGTCTGTGGAGCTGATGCCGTTTTTATCTATATTCAACTCAATATTCTATCATGCAGTGGCTATGCAAATACTCTACAGTGACTTTAATCTCTAAAATGTGACCTTCACATGGACTTATATGGACATTTAACCTAAAAAATGAATAAATGCAACACGTGGGGCCTATCATTTGTCATCCGATAAAGGAATATTTGATGTGCAGAATAAATGTCTTTGCAGACGTAGCAGTCAGCGTGACCCTGCTGAAATCCTCTTAATATCTCACAGGGGGTAGAAACTTAAGCCATCAGGTGCTGCAAAAGCACACGTTTTATTAATTTAAGCTGACAACTGGAAAGGCGTCTAGACATTACACTGAGCTCTATTCCTCTTCATTCAAAATCATCCTTCTTACTCTTCATTTTAATCAAACACAGCATTGTGTTCATTTTATTCTGACTTTGAGAGCATGACACAGCTATTTTTCAGTTATTTTTTTCAAAACACTATGTTTATTCTAGTCTTTTGAATGTGCATTTACTCCCAAAATATGATTTTTTTTTATGAAAAGATGTATTTCTTTTTTCTCGCCTGAATTGTACAAAAAACAAACGACATACACTGTTTTTTTAAAAAGCAAACAAGCTACAGAACAATCAGATTCAGCTAAAATGATCCAGCCTTTGAATTGTATTTGGAATTTGCCGGGATTCATTCAAATATGAGATGCTTGTTGGCATCTTTGCCGGTATTTTTCTCCCCATTAGATCATTCGCGAAAAAGGCTGAGGAGAAAATAATAATTGATTGCAGCATCATATGACAACTGATGTCTGGCGGTGGATTTAAGGATCCCGGGAACGCTGCAAAGTTATGCGGCTGAGCGCCCCGCGCGCGGTGACTCACAAACAGAGTCGACGGCGGCGTGTCAGGAGTCATTCGGTCGTCCTCGGCTGAGAGCACACTTCCAGAAACGCCCGAGTTATGTTTCGTGATTTTTGACAGCGGGGAATTAATCTCTTACAAATCTCCCTCTATGAACCAATACATGGGAGATTAGCGACAGGAAGTGGTTTGTGTGTGTTTTGTCTGCTGTGATGCACTTGTGTGAGAGAGGAACAGAGAGGGGGGGGGGGGGGGGGGGTGGGGGTGTGTGATGGTGAAAGCCTGTCCTACACAGAGGGCTTTGCTATGCCTCGACACCTCACTAGCACCCCCTACTGCAGTCCCACTGCAGCTAAGTCACATGCCAATTTCAGAGTTCCCCAGGCCCATCAGGAGGCATGTTTTGTATGTGTGTGTGTGTGTGTGTGATCCTGACTGAGATTTGGAGCCTCACACCCTGTGGTGGTGCAGATATGGACACTGTGCTAGTTGTCAAATTCAGACTGTAAACTGCCCCCTAAATAGTCCACTTCTTTAAGCACCTGCTCACGAAGTTCAGCTTTTTTGTGTCCTTGTAGATTTGCGTGAAAGCGTAAGCGTTACACGCGTTTACCACGTAGCCTGCTTTCTGATAAATACTGTTTGCACATCACTCGGTGCGTTTTAGCACATTGATCGAGTTGCTGAGGTCAATACCGCCCTGCACTGTAAGTCACGTGAGTGTGTGTCCGTTGAAGTGTGTGCCGTTCGTATGGGTGTGTGTTCGGCTAATGAGGGGAGGGCTGCTGCACTGCCCAAGGGGCCCCTTCCTGGAGCTTTACTCCAACCCAGACAGCGGGATGATTAATGGAATGTAAATGTTGATGGATTATTGAACAGGGAAACGATAAAGTTGGCCCCCCTCTCGCTCGCATAAAAAAACCAGAGCGGGCACTCGGAGTCAATCAGTGTGTGTGTGTGTGTGTGAATGAGTGCACGCGAGTGTTTACGGGGGTAAACCTAATAGCCCGAGGTTTAAAAGCCGTGACCCTTTAACCTGCTCCTTTAGAGGCTAAACAGGCAGGCAAGAGCAAAGTTGTTAAAAGCCAAAAGCAGAGGGGGAACAGTCTGACATTTAGGAGTTCTACTGGCAGGATGCAATTAAAACCCCTAATTGGATTATGGCTGTGTTTTCACGTTTCTATTGTTCCGAATTCACTTTTTAGACTCATACAAAGTCAAATACATTGCCAGTGGAAGACCTCTGCTCCTTGTCTTACTCAGTAGCTCCACATTTATTCAACTCGAGTGACTAATTTCCAGCACTCACGGACTAAATGAGGAAAAATGACATGCAGGGTAACATGCATGGGCCTTGCAAACTGCGAGATACATCAGATTTTAGTATCTTTTCACATCTGTGTGCATGTCCTGCACAGCTCTTAAGGAGAAAATAAACTGCGCGCAGGAAAAAAAGACGCAGCCCTTTAAATAAAATAATAAACGCATCACAAAGCCGTCTGCTTGACATCTCCCCGCATATCCCCATTTTATCTGCTTTTAGAAGCTTTGAGTCAGGCTCAGCAGATCCGAATCGATAGACAAACTTCAGCGGGGGGAAAGAGGATTAGTCGATTGTTGCGGTGACCATGAGAGGCCCAGCTATATTCCGTCAGACGGGCGCTGTTTTTACAAGAGCTCACCCCACAGGAGCACAAACACCGCGCCAAACCGAGCTCCGGCTAAAGGCCACTTGTGTAACTCTTGAGTGAGGAGTGACCTTTTAATGTTTTCCACTGTACGACACCGGCTCACCGACGAAGACACAGTGCCGTAATAATGCTTGGGAGAGTTCACAGTGAAAAGAATTCACCTTCAGCAAATCGACTCATCTTGTTTTGACAGAATGAAAACAAAATTTGAAACAAACACATGAAAATCCCCTTTAAAGCCTCCGAAATCCGCTCTGTGTTGTCAAATGCTCGTCTTTTAAAAACCCTGTTGTCTCTCATTTTTAAACAATCGGGTTTTGGACATGGACAGGGATTAGGGATCTAATAATATTCAGAGCAGTTAAATAATAAATGAAATCAGAAAAAAAAACTCAAAGAAGTCTGGCAAAGACTTACATTGGCACTAAAATTATTTTTAAGTTCGTAGGGAAATAACTCACATACGTCCATCATTTGTCTCCTCAAGTTAATCTGAGAAAAAAAATAACTCTCGTATTAAATATGTCGTGAACAGAACTTTTTGTAATTTCGGTTTAATTTATTTCTCTTAGTTTAGGCATCCAAGTTACTGTCAGCGCTGTCAGATGGTGTCATGTTAGCTCAAAGTTTTTGGGTCTGCTGTCGTCAGAGAAGAAAACTTCGACTTGACCTTAAAGTAACAGCTGCTGCTGTTAGGGTTAGGGTTAGGGTTAGGTTCAGGCTTATGCGTTTATTTTTGTCGAGCTTGTCTGTATAGTTAGTGTTTGGCTTTTGTCTCCAGAAAGCAGATCTGACTTCGGTCTTTATTTGTTTACAACTTGTCTTCCATCTTTGCCTTTTTCTTACCCATTCCTTGCTTGGTTAGGTTTAGGAATTTTAGACTGGGTGATTACGGTGAAGGCATCCAAATATTCTTTAATAGGAAACAAACTCAGCTTGCCTGGAAATACATAGAAAAGAATAAGTTATTTAACCACACCAAAAAAGTGTAATTGCTTCCATAATACTTCCCATTATTTACTTTTTCTTTGTAGCCTTAACGTAGCTCTTGAATACTAATTTGAATGGTCGACGAATTTCTCACATATAATCAAGTTAAATGTTTCTTAAGAGTCTTGTGTCTCATGTATGACTCATATTATTATTTTCTAACCATTTTAGTCCTCAGTAGTTGAAAGGTTTTACCACATTATCATGTCCAGGATTGGTCAGGGTTTGTAATTCAACTAAACTCGATAGGTACATTATTTATTTTTCAAAGATGATACCAATAACCATGTGAGTAGAAGATGAAATTGGGTAAAAAGCTCAAGTTTGAACCGAGGCACAGAAGTCACCGTTTGCCACTGACGCTTTGCAGAATCAGAATCAGAATCAGAATCAGAATAAGGTTTATTGCCAAGTAGGTTTTTAGACTTACTGTACAAGGAATTTGCCTTGGTGTTTGGTGCAGAGAGAAGGCACGGACTGGAATAAGTTGCCCTTCCCGACGTGGCCATGCTAGTCCGTGGCAGCTGCATGGTGACAGGTCCGGGGCTCTTTGGCTAACAAGCCAATTGTGCAGAAGCACAGTTGTGGCGTGAAGGGCCTCCCCAGCTCTGTGCCATTTACCCGGCTCCCGGCTGGGCCGGGGGAGATATCATTTTCACATAACAAACCATAGATTATTATTTTTGCAGACAGTTTCCTTCGAGTGGAAAATTAGCTCCTGCCAACTGTGTATCTCTCTCTACCTCCATTCACCGGCGGCATTTTTTACCCGGCATAGAAAAACCGCGTAAATGAAACTAATGGCAGGGAAAGCGATCCCTACCTTCTGTTGGCAGAAGCCATCAACCGGCCCCCGAAATGGTCTGTTTCCAGCTGAGCTCCTGAGGGGGGCAGGGAAGGGGAGGCGGTGAATAGTTGTTTCGGGCAACAGTTTAGCCGAATTTGTGTCCAGTTCATTTGGATGCACAAAGGATTGCCTTCGTTACAGGAATGCCTTTTGTTATGCCGGGATTCAGCAGCTGGCGGTGCATATTATTATCCGCGCAATCTGCTGTTGTTCGTCCATCAAGCACCACGGCGCGCTTTGCCTTTGAAACCCCGGAGTCCGGTGCTCACCCTAATTGTTCCAAACATGCAAAACATGTCGTCTCCATCACGACGACGCTCGGTGCCAAGCGCGTTCCATGTGGTCGGAAGCCTCGGTGCTCAATCATTTTCCGGATTGTTAAAAGGCATGCGGAATTAACCTTGAGCTCCCGCCGAGCCATCGATCTATTAGCCCAGCCATTACACGTGTGATTTCTTCTTGACTGAGATGATAGATGGCGTGAGTGGTTTGACGGAGAAGGGAACTTGACAGGCCGGGCAATTAGCGGGCGCTTCAATGTCAAGAGGCCAAGGCTTGATCCAGGGCCTCAAAAAGGACGGATTTGATCGGTTTTGAACATTCCTACATGTGTATTCCCTTATGAACACAGCCTTAAAACCTATACTACAAGCTTGAAGTACTTAAGTTTAGTAATTAAACTACTTTGTTTGAATTAGAAAATGAGCACTTAGCGCTAAAGTGCATTCTGCTAACTTATAGTTCTAAGTTTATTGTTCAAGCGTAGTTATAGTGGGACTACCAGAGGTCCCAAGCTCTAATTTGAACGCAATCACTGATTATTTTGGCCTGTTGTATTGTTGTATTCTTGGGAGAAATTCTACACATCTTTACTGTCATGTGCTTCTACGGTAATGTGTATAATCACTGTAGAATTAGCTAACATAAAGTGCAGTAAATGTTACAGTTTTGCTTAAGAACTCAAACTAAATCCAGACCACTTTGGGGTCCACCTCAAAAACCCATAAAGAAGCGAGAAGAATAATCAAATTTCTTCTTTCTCTTCAGTTTTGGAACTCCAAACGAAGACTCTGTTGTATTCCTGAGGAACTGCGCAGAAACTGTTTGCGTTGCTTTTTCTGAACCCCGGCGTTGCCTCGCTGATCTTTTACATTGTGTTGCTCCAATCAAAGGCTGATTTTTCCTTCCATTACTCAAACAGACTATATGATTAACTGACCTCCGTATAATCCATGTGTTTTTTTGTCCTTGCGTCGTTTACATCAAATTGAATTGTACACGGTGATTGCTTTCATTGATTCTCACATTCGCCCCCCGTCCCACAAGTCCACCGTGGATTCCGAATCACCTTCTTCCCCCCTTCGCACAGCTCACTGCTCTCTAATAATGTGACCGTTTTTGCGAGAAACAAGAGGTTAGTAGCGCGGCCTGTTGGGATTAGGCCAATTTAAGGCCTTTCGCGGTGGCGGGGGCGAGCATATCATTACGAAACCAAACCTCTGGACGAGCCGCGCGCTAATTAATTGAATCACAGCGATAGATGGGCAGAGCCAGGGGCTACATTTGGAGGGAAGTAGGCCTCGTGAAGGAGAAAACGGAAAGAGAATCGCGCACCGCCGGGGAGACGAGAGGTGGAGGGCGACCGCGTGGGGGGGTTGTGGCTGCAGGCGGCCTCTTTTCCTGACAACAGATCTTCAGTGCGTGTAATTAGACAGGTTGTCGGGGGTTACCACGATATAGGGCTGGTATATCCGCATATCCAAAGTCTATGTGCAAGGGGAAATAAAAATCCAGCAGAAGAACCGAGCAGATTAAGATTAATCCAAGTGGATAGGACTGTGGAGTCCGAGAGTTTTTTTTTCTTTGTGCGCATTTATCAGTCTGCGGTCTTACAGCAGAAGAAAAAGGGAGGGGGGTGGGGGGGGGTCGAGCAGGTTGACAAATGATTGTTTTGTCCCGGTGAGATTATTTCATTCGTCTTGCAAATAGGACGGCGTGTAGATATTAGGATGGATGCCATTGAGCTTGGAGAACAGCAGTCGTACCCAATGACGTCTGTTTGGAACGGGGAAGTGGGGGGGGTGACAGAAAAAAGAGGGCGTGGTGGGACGAGCAGCAGAGAGAAAAAAAGCTGTTTTCTGCACGTGGAGTTGTGTAGAAACGCAACACAGCCGCTCGCGTCTCGCCTCCACGAGTTGCTCCTCCATGTTATCGGTTCGTGAGGTAGAACAGGAAAGGCAGATTCACCCCCTCCCTCCTTCCCTCCCTCCCTCCCCCCTGCTTTCTTCTGTCCGTCTCTTTCAGAGTCGGTGATAGATGAAAACCTCAGCCTGTTGTGAAGCTGGACATCCGGCCATCCGACCATCCACACGGTTCCCCCCCCCCCGCTGCCAGTCTTCTGCTGACAGCCGGGAAGTTTGACACGTTTAAGGTTTGGTAACAGTGTGTGTGAGTGTGAGCGTGTGTGTGGGGGGGTCAGGAGTACTTAATTTAAACATTTCCTGTACGTTGAGGCACGAGGAAGAGCTTCGCTTTGGGGCACCCGGACCTGTAAGACATCAGGAAATCGAATCCCGGCTCCGAACCCGAATCCTCCCCACAAAAAGGGGGGAGCCGCCTCCCTTTTCTCCTCCCTCTCCTCTTTATCTGTCTCTGTCTGCGGTTCAAAGCGCGTGGACGGGGGGGGAACTCAATCTGCCGAGCGCGCCACAAAGGCAACCTTGAGGGGAGGTGTGATTGAGGTGTTCAAAAAAACCCGGACGGGGGGGAAATAAAAAAAAGAAAAAAACAGAATGAGGAAAAAAAAAGAAGGTGGCTTACCTCCTTTTCCCCCCCCCCCCCCCCCCCCCCCCCCCCCGCCGTCGCTCGTGGCTGACCGCGGGCTGCTGCTGATGCAAATGAACTGTCGGCAAAAGTTTGGTGCTTGTTGGTGGTGGGGATTTTGTTTTTGGGGGGGGGGCAGTTTGAACGAGAATGATGAGACAGGAAATGAAGAGGAGTGAAATGTTGCGGGAGGACAGACGAGTAGATGGAGTGACATCACCCAAGTGACTTCCACAGAGTTATGTAATCAGTTTTTTTTCTTTTTTGTGGGGCTTTCGGTCCCCCCGACCCCCCCTCCACCGGCATGATTCTGTGGCACACGTCGAGGAGAAACTGAATTTCTGCACTCGACGGCGCGGCGTTGTCGGAGAGACGCGCCGCCGAATTTGCGGAGCGACAGAAAACTGGAGGCCTGGAGTATTTGTTTGCTAGCAGCTTCCTTCTCTCTCGAGAGGCCCAAATTGCCGGCGCCTTTTGATTCCGTTCGCCTGCTTTCTGAGCTGTGTTAAGTGGAGCACGGCTCGTTTGATACGTGCTCCTTGTGTCGTTAAATAAATGCTCCTTTGTGTGTATTTCCCCCCTTTCATCGTCTTCCGCTCTTTTAAAAAAAAAAAAATTAAAATTCCGAGTCGGGACGCTTTCGGCGTTCGTGGGTTCACGAGAGCCTCGCAATTATTCCCCCCCCCCCCCTCTTCAGTCGGGAAAAAGTCAACCTGCTGGAGCTGGGGCGCAGATGAATGACTGTTGTCTCCTCCGTCGGATTATTAGCCAGGAGATGCGTCTCCCCCCGCCTCCCTTCGACGTGTTCCCCCTTGTGTTCCGCGTCAGGAACAACAAAACGCTGTCGCGGGGAAAAAGGGGAAAAACTTGACGGGATGCTTGATGATGACAGGCGTGATGGATCTGACGGGGGGTTGCCCCCTTCCGGGCTTTGTTGCGACTAAGGAGGAGCGCTATGCCGGAGGTTTTTTCCCCCAAGGCCTCAGAAAGTAGAAATGTTACGTCGGCCGGGGACGATTCGGAATCTCGGCCCTACCCAGCAGTAGGATTCGGGGGTTTATCAAAAGGAAGCTTATGACCGAAGCATTTCAGGTTTGGACGTGTTATGGGACGCAATATGATCCGTCAATACCGTCTCACGCTCCCTAATTGAATGGTGAGACGTGCGCTCCACCTCGTCTGATTCCCATTAGCGGCCTATCATTTGGCGCCCGTGCTCTCTGGACCGTTCAGCGGTCAGCCAGGACAAAGTCCAAGCCCGGGGCCACCATTCGTTTTGGTTTTAGCGTCTCGTCTTCCGGCCACCTGATGCCTGAGTCCTACCGGCAGAGGCCAGAGGCCAGAGCCCTTATCCGGGAGAAGGAAAGGTGAGAGGGAAATCAGGGCAAATTGGTTAAAAAAAGTTGGATTAAAAACTTGTCTGGGTTCGCAAAGATTGACCCTATAAAGCCTGAGACAAGAAAAAATAGCTTAAGAAAACCATTTTCTTTAATGAAACATTCAAGAAATTTTTATTAAACTTTAATCCATATCCGTCGCACATTTTTCATGTTTGAAACCAAACTGAATATGTCCTATTTTGCTGTAAAATGACACTTGAAAGCACTCTTCCCTTTCTATTTGAGTTGAATTCATTAATGATTTTTTTATTATCTGATATTTGACCTTTACGATTTTATCATGTAAAGCACTTTGAATTGTGCATGAATTCCACTATATGCAAAGGAAATATTCTATGTAACTCTATGAAGGTCTCAGAAACCTCCATCAAATTTGATCATTTTCAACACTTTTAACCCTTTAAGGGTTACAAATGAAACCTCAGCCTCATAGGTCTTACCAGTGATCCGATAAGTGACAAAATGCCTCAGATATTAACTGATATCTGGGTTTACGTTGGGTCAGACAGCTAGTTCTTTATTAGGTAACATTCAATATTAGCCTAATTCGCTTGCGTAACCCTGGTTTTGATGAATGAAAACGTGCGCTTGACTCTTATGACTAAGGCGCCAAGTTATCGAGGGGAATAAACCGGTGGCAGCTCTCGGAGGACGTAATCAAAGCCGCGGGAGGTAAAAACTAAGCTAGGCTGACGAGCAGATGGTCGTAAATGCGTAAGGAACAAGGGGGAAAAGGGATCAAACCGACTGTCACCAACAAGCACAGCCTCAGGAACGAGCCAGAGCCGCGGAAAACCAGTCGGCGGGGGCACGAGTACCTTAAAAAACTGACTACAGTTTCATTTTAACCTGTTTTCTCCTTGTTCCTGAAGCGGTGTGTACGGCCTCGAAGTGGGTTCTGATGATGTCGTGGCCGATGTGCTCCATGCTAACACGTCGCACTCCAATCTCCCATCTGTTCGGAGCCAATGCATCTCTTCATTTCTTTTATCTGCTGCTCGGGAGATGAATCCCCACAACCACCGGTCCACGCGTACTCAAATGACACCGAAACACAAAACTGACGGACACACCGAGGCGAGCATAGATTCTCCTTTCTCCATCGTCTAGCCTCACGCAGCCCTCCGCCAGCTCGGAAACGTGCTCCAACTCTAGATCCGATTGTCACATCTGTTTCTGCCGTTCAGCAGGGGGAAAAAAAAAAAGAAAAAAGAAGAACCGAGTGGAGAAAATGATGATTCCTCTCTCCTCGAGTCAGGTGCAATCTGCTTCGACATTCCACCTCATCAGCTTCTCTATTTAACAATTTTGTGCAGAGAGGACATAAATGCCTGCAGACTGGGGAGAATACGGTGGCAGCTGCCTATTCAAACACTGAATATTAATGACAGAGGGAGAAAAAAGGAGAGCGAGCCCCCGTGCGGGCTTACAATCATTATCCCGTGGCCTTAAAAGCAACCCGGCCATTAATTGTCATCCACTTTTCATATTTTGCCAATCTGTTTGCGCCACCCTGCTCATCCCTCACACTAAA
>JABUIW010000089.1:949068-1003692 GCA_013363375.1 Menidia beryllina
TTGCTCATGGTGGGAATTGTTGGGTTTCTGTAATTAACTTCAGAGTAAGGTCTGACCTGCTCTGTTTGGAAAGCGCTGTGAGACAACATTTGTTATGATGTGGCGCTATATAAATAAAATTGAATTGAATTTTTTTTTCTGCTTTATTCATCAATATGTACAATAAAATGAATGAATTGCATAATTGTTGACTCCAGTTATGTTTTTGTAAATAAAATAAAAAATGTATTTTCATCATTCTGAAGTATTTCTGGGTCTGAAAGTTTTCCAACTGTCCAATCAAAAGTTTCCTTAGTGCTTTTAGTAATTTTTCTGCTTTTTCTATATAAGAAATATAGAAGAAGTTTCTTCTCCAATAAAATTTGTTAATATTTTGTAATTTAAAAGAAAGAAGAAACCTTCCTGCTCACATTAAATTACTTGTTTTTTTCTCCCCGTTACACATTAAAGTTTATTCTGCTGCATTTTCCAGGACAAATATGTCCCCTTTTGCCTGTTATTTAGATTCAGATATATTTTTGAGGACTGTGGAGTTGTTCCATGCCCTTAAATGGTCACTGTGATTATCAACTCTTTTAGTTTAAATCGCTCCTTCATGATCGTGCAGTGAGATGGAGAAGGGGTATAAATCCATAGGTTTTACTTGCTTTAATTTTGATATAATATCTGAAGGTACAAGTTTATCCCAGTGGATATTTTGTTTATATTATTACCTTTTATTTCTGTTAAAGTTTAAATATGGAGATGCAATGTGGTGTCAAGCTATTACTTATTGTTAGCCCCAGTTCTTTATTGGAAGTTTAAGAACAAACCAGAGACATCGTTTACATTACAAATGCAATTTATTCAGGACACAAGTAAAGTAATTCAGCGCCGGACTCAATGTGAAAGTGATTAAACAGGATTGCTAGCAAAAAAGGGGCGCTAACTCCCACTTGTAGCTCACAGATATCATCCCGGGCTAGCGACGCCCTTTACAATAGGCCGGACCTCACAACAGAACCTCACTGGCCAGTTACCTCTCACATGACCATGTCAGCTTCTGGTTCACGTGATCGATGAACGTGTTGAAGAGGAGAAAAAGTGTCTGAGAGCTCATGTTTTCGACGCAAACATCCACAAACCAACAAAGTAACCAGCAAATGAATAAATAATCAGTTAATTCGCGGCAAACAAATATGTTTTCGCACGCTGGAGGGTCATAAAACAAATGTGCGTCTGAGCCCGTGTTTGCTCTTGTGCCGTTGGCCACAAGCCACCGTGGTCGTCTGCATATCTGCATTATTGACTTACATGCGAGCTCATCAATAATTAATTGCCGGAGCAGCCTTGCCACAAGCTGGGATCCCGGCCAGAAAAATACTCCGACTGACTAAGATATGTCATTTTTCGTGATCTCATACTCTGCCAGTGCACGGGTGTGATCGTTAACACGGGCCTCCTGCTTTTTGTGGCTCCGGGCCGTCCACTTAAGAGGCAACAATATCCGCCCGTATTCTGTTTTATATCACAATATCACAGGAAGCTGCCAAGCAGCGCCGGGCCAAAAAAGACTCCTCTTTCTTTAAAGTACACCCATCAGGTTAATAATTCACGGATTTGCTCAGGTTCCGTGGACTCTTGTCAATAAATCAGCAACAGCTTATGTAACGCGTTGTGCTGGCAGGATTATTTTCCAACCTTTAAAGCACATTTTTGGGCAATCAGAAGGGGCTTTCTTTGCTGTTATCTCCCATTTTTACAGCTCGGCAAGAGGCATCGGGGAGGTTTTTATTTAATTAGGCAATGATGAAGGTCAACTGTGCCGGCGTGGTCAGCGCTGAGTCCGCGTGAGGCCTGGCATGCGCAGAGGCCGCGAAAGGTACCGCCGAATGGTGTGGAAAAGTTTTTTTTAACTCGGCGTGGGGGCTTTCACGGATCAGCATCACAAACAAAGAACCACTCATCAAATATAAAGCTCTACGAGTTTTAGTTATCACTGAATTTAAACATCGGATTGTCAGAGTTCTGGGAGGGTTTCGCATCACTTTGGATTTCAAACAATAATAAATTAAAGTATCATTAGAGGAACTGACTGAATTAGGCTGTTTAAAGGCCCCCTAGGCGTCATATTTACATTGGAAATTCAACCTGAGGGTGGAAAACACACGGCTTTAACTTCAGGAACTGACTGGTACCCTCGGTCTCCTAGAAACTTACTGGGTCCATCAGCTGAAAAACAGATTCCTTTGAATAATTCCACCTTTTTCTAAATGTTTTATTTAATCAATTCCGCTCATAAGTTTTATTAATATTCCACGACTCCACTTTCGGATGCTCATGGAGGTTTAGATGTGTAATTTAAGTGACTCGTTACCGCCAACATGAAAATAGATGAGAAACTGGGAACATAATGCGCCGACATATGGTTCAAAATTCAGCGTGATGAATACCATTTGCATGGTTATTCAAATGCTGACAAACTTCGGGGAGGCGAAAAAGAATGAGAATTGGTTCAAATTTATGGAAATAGCATGTATTCATTTCGAACAAGAGCTGGGATTCTAATAAGGACCGTTTTATCTCATTATTCATAGAGCTGCAATCAGCTACTTGTCCAGGAAAAAGACGTATTACAGGCCCGAAGGCCAACATGAGCCAGAAAACCACTAACTGTTTGAGTTAAACATGACTGAGCGAGCCCGGTGTTTGATATTCTCCACCTCCTGCACTTACTATTCATTAAATGGAGCTCTTTACTGCTGACTTTACTGATGTACCTGAAGCTCCGACTTTATTTTGTTGGCAGCCGTTTGACCGCTTGAGAAAACAGTTCTCAGCTTGATGAGTGCACGTTTCAGAGGAGCGCATCCATTAAAGGCCGTCCGAGGTCCCTGCTCCTAAGAAAAAGGGGGAATTAGCCCAAAAAAATCTAATTTCTTTTCATTTTACGCGCCAAATTTCAAAATTTGTGGGTGGAGGTTTTCTAAACAGAAGTGGAATCAATCCAACCAAATATTCAAAGGTTGTGTAAGCTTGTAATTTAAGTGAAAAGTCCCTCAGTTGGTTCAGTGACCTGTGCGGGAAGGACTGTTAACATCAGGTTTGGTCTTTCTGTGTTGGAGCTACATTTCCCGACCCCACCGGGGGAATCAGATCAATGGGTGCTTTATTGAAAGGAGAATCCAAAATATATTCTGGCTGTACTTTAGCTTGTTAATGGCTAATGAGCTGTTTGTTTCAATGGCTGTCCGCCCCTGGCTCTTTCCTGCCATGCATCGGGGGGGTCATCGGGGGCATGTGGCTGACGAACATTTTGCACACGGCTAATTAGACAGCTCCCGAAACCATTAGCTAAACGCGGGAGCCCGTCTATTAAAAGGCCTCCGAATACACTTCAAATGTATTCAAATATGTTGCTGAATGAATCCAAAAACAGTTTTCTATTATTAACACGCTCATTACCTCAGATGCTAATGGTACTTTGCATAGACCGAGGCCAAACGTGGCAACACAAAAAAAGGCGGCGAGCGAGTTACATATAATCGAGTTTGTCCGATTTTATGGGTTCGAGTTCCCCTTGATGGGTAATAAGAAAAGACAAAGGTTGACACAAGTCATTAGGACGGGGGATTGAAAAGCAGGAAGTGATTATTTTCGGCATGTTTGAGAGGGAACTTTTAGCATTGTCTGCATTTGTTTGCGGATCAATTTCCTCTCCTGAAGGGATCGGAAGTGATCCGTCTCCGTGAAACTCACCCTCCCTCTTCAGTGGCACGATGACCACAAAACCCAAATGAGCCCGCCACTTTAAATATAGTTCTTCAAGCCCTCTCCCACTCCTTTCATCTCACCCTTTACCTTTGAACCCCGATCGATAGCTTTGAGTGCGGCTGAATTGATACCCTCAGCGTCACCCTGATGCCTGGAACGACGAAAATACACACTGAGGGAGCGAGGGGTCACTTTTACTCTTCCGGAAACAGCGGAATGTGATAAATCATGGAAAAAAAAAAGATGAACGGTACAATTTGTAAGCTCCATTGATTTTCGTGTCTCCTGCTTTACTCCCGGTTTCATGCTTCCGCTTTCGGACGGCTGCAAGCATCCCCCTCTTTATCCTTCGCTCTCGGCCCCGGCTAACTCCGTCGGTGCTGATTGGTTTGAGGGATGATCTGTGCTTCGGCACAGGATGGATGCAGGGGTCAATATCTGGTCCTGAGAAGGAACAAGTGCCGGACTACCTGGAAAAGATGCCAAAAGCCAAGTGAAGCAGGAAGCTCTGAAAAAGGCGTCTGCCAGTTGATTTTTCCCCTTTTTTCACATATACCTCTCATGCCCTCCCATCCTCTTGTTCTCTTTGTCATTTCTGCGCTTAACCAGTGGCTCTGCGGCTTCCACGACCTGCACACACATCGTCGTTCTACCAAATCTGACACAAAAGATCGTCACATCTGAGGATTTGAAGACCTATTCTGCAATTAAGAGGCCATTAAAAGCCATCTGCTCCCTCTTCCCAGTCTCCGTTAGAGCAGGCGAGACATGTCATATCGTGGGTGATTGGTAACTTGCTGGAATCGATATGCAATTAGAAGCGTTGGTTGCGATGCAAAAAGGGGAGACGCTTGCTTATTGGGATGCCGTCTGACAGCCGCCGCTGCATGCTAATCGCCCGTGAATAATGAGAACTCGGGTATCTCGAGATTTACAAATAGATTTGTTTCGTGCGGCCTGGCGCAGAAATGAAAGCACCAAAAATAAAGAGTCCGTACCATGGAATCAATAGAGGTGATTTAGTCAGGAACGACAAAACGCTAATGGCCGCCTCGGTGGTTTCATCCTCTCTGAAACCGGCGGTCTGTAACGTCCCTGAGTCCGCTGTGCTAACAGATTACTTGTTGGAGACTCGAGCCGTTACCTCAGAACCAGCTTTTCATTCCACTTGAGGCTGACTACAGTAGCCCAGAATGGACAAAACAAACATTAGCTCATCCTTTAGCGCGGCTCCTGCAAATTGAATTGTGAATCCAGGTTTGTTCAGAACGTGTTGAGTTTTAGCCTGATGCACTTTGCCATTCACAGAGGAAATCTCATGCAGAAAACATAGTGATAAGACAAAGACGATGCATAATTCACAATGATAACTTCAGGTGTCTAAATCCTCTAAGCCTCTCCAGCTAGGTCTGCGGGGCTCTAAGCCAGCAAATGTAAATTGATAATCTGGAGAGATAAAGTGGGGGCGCCATATAAATCAAGTAAAAAGCCTAATTGCATAATTAATCACGCAAAACGCAGGCGAAAAAACGCTAAAATAGAATTGATGACAGCAACCGTGTCCATAATTGATTCATATACGCGGAGGCGCATAATTAGCGCTAACCGAATCAAACACGGGACAAACAAATGATCACGCGGAAAAGAGAGGCTTTTGTGTCTCATTTCCAGAGTCCAAATAATTTATGAGCTGGCCGGATCCTGGTGAGGAAAGGCCCACCGGAGGGATGCAAATGTTAAAACCAAAGAGCTGCTGTGTGAAGATGCAGGCGCCTAGCTTGTTTGGACGTGGTTTTTTGATCACATGGTCCAGTGTTTTTCCTCTTTACACCGCCCCCCCCCCCCCCCTTCCCCTTTTATACTTTGTTAAGCTCGGGGTGCGCTGGGGAATATGCAGCCGTGGCAGGTGAATCAGCACAAGCATTTGTTTGCTTCACAGAAGCAGGAAGGGGAGCTTGACGGAGCGCTCAGCATGCAGACCACAGGCTGTGGATAAACATTTATGTATTCTGTCCAGGAGGAGGCCCAGTCCCAGGAGGAGTCCCTCCAACAGCCTTCCTACTCCATATAAACACCATGTCTCGATTGTGATAAAACCAAAAAAAAAACAACATAAAAGAACGCATACAACCTGGACATTTGATTAAATTAAATTTCACCTAAACTTAATGAATATTTCCTGCTTTTGTGGCACCGATTTTCAAGGAATTTCCATGAAATCAGGCCAAGCTGGATATGATTGTTGTCATGCAGAAATATGGCCTGAGCCAGCATCCCACCGAAAATATATTTTCAAAAACCAAAATCCACTAAATGAGTGGAACTACGGCAGCAGTTCGGCAAGAAAAACGGAGAAACTTTTCTCTTGTTATAGAGGACAGTCTGCTTAGCCATCCTTTAACCCCCGGTAACTATCTCTCCATCAGAATAAAAAAAAAAAGGAAAATTGGAGATAGGTGAAAGTCACCAAGGGCAAAAAGGGTCCTTGAAAGCCCGATAAATAATGCACTCAGGCGCTGGTTTGGATTCGTGGCACGCCACCAGCGGATAAAATCATATCACTTATACTCTGCTTTCAGGAGGAAGTTCCTATCAGGTTCTGCAATCTCAAATATATGTGATTAGATTCCCTGAGGGGCGGCTGAACGGCGGGTTGGGGCGGGGTGTCAGAGGTTGGGCAAACCCCGGAGAGGAGGAGGGGGGGGTGTTTCGGGAGGAGGGGAGGGCAGGTCAGACGATCCACCCGGCCCAACCCTTAATAAAGCATCCTGAACTCTCGGGTTGAGCTCATCTGTGGCTGGCTGTGCTCAGACGGGATCCAGGTTGTAACAAATTGCCTCCCCGAGTGCCGTTTAGCACGGCCGAATTTCCCTACAATTAAAACTAAGAGGAGATGATGCCTCCGCGCCTCATATTAGACGCAATTATGCAGTCGTTCCCACTCGCTGATTGTATTTTTTTTTAAGTTCCCCTAAAGTAGTTGTCAATAATTTGTCTGCAATCGTGTTTTTCGAAATGAGCGCGTCTCTCCCTTTGTCATTGAAATGCTTTTATTTCATTTCCACTCTCGCTTAAAGGTCTGTTATTGTGCCTCGTTCCCTGTGGACGCCATCAAAACCAAGCAGCAAACAAGTTTCAAGCACATGCGCTGTTACAGACATTAAGTGAGTTCCACACTTTCCACGGCTTTTCTTTCAGGGTTATGTTAACCCGACTCTTTAGTTGGAAAGCTGAGAATAAACCAGAGTGGATCAAAAGTATACAAATGACATTTATCGGGTCACAGTTGAGTATATCAGCTGGGCTCTTCACTTATAAAAACCTCTTTCTGGGTTGGTAAAGAGCCCCGAAATCTGGGTGTGATGGGCATTATCTTCTTGGCTCGATCCACCTCCTCAAAGGAGGACTGGACACAACCAAGTCCTATTGGCTAGTTACCTCTGGGCATAAACAGGCCAGGTCCTAATTCATGTAGATGACATTGGAATGTGGTAACAAATTGTGTGTGGAAAGAGAGAAAAGGAGAGTCTGTGGGCTCTCTAATTGGGCCGTGGCTCCCGTCTCCCTATGAAGGCCCGGTCGGGGGGGGGGGGGGGATCCAGTTATTAACTAAAGCATTTCGCACTCTGAAATTGAAACAAAATGTGCAATTGCAGCTGAATTCGCTGTAGAATGTGGATTTGCTTTGCTCCGACGGTGATTATGTCGGACGGAGGGTCCCCAAATCAGGTTTCTGTCTGATAGGTTGGACGCTAAAGGCTCAGGTGGCCATGACGTAGCAGCAGAGGTCCTCCGGGCGCACGGGGACTGATGGAGAGCCAGGGCAATGCCCAGGGAATCGCCCGGGAGGAGCTGGAAACGTGGATTTACAGGGTGGGTCTCACTTTCTGTCACAATCAGAAATATTCTAACAATCCCAGAGGGAAATTATTTAACTTATATAGATAATTATTTAAATTATTTAGAGTAACAAATCTGGTTTGGACCAACAACTAAGGGCATATTGGGCTTTAGAGGATCGACCAATGAGGCAAAAACACAAGTTATACTGTCAATTATTGAGCGATCACAGCCCAAGATTTTCAGTTTAGGCTCCGTCAGACAATAAATCACATGATACCGACCGGAGATTCCACTTTCAGCTCATTTTTCAAGGTCTCATATTGTGGTGCCAGTGTGACTGAAGAGCACCGGGAGACTTGTTGTCCTTTCAGAGAGCCTGACATCTGACTTCACCGTATGCATTATCAGTCCGTGGTGCCTGGTGATGAGGGCATACTAAATGTGACATTTGCGATTGCAGATGAGCTTGCAAATCAAGGCTTTACTGCCATCACCAGCCCGGGGACCGGCACATTTTCATTTATTTATACTCCCCGATTGCCGCCATCAATCAGAGCATTATAAATCTCGCCCCCTCATCAATAGGCAATCTGCTAATGCATGCAGCCGATCAATTCCTGCCCAGCAGAGCCAACATGCAAAGCGACCCGTCTCTCCTCTGGCTTACAGGCTCTCTCTTACAGCTTTATACGTGTATTTATACCTGTTTAGGGATCGGGCAAGTAAGGCGCTGTATTATTCTATCAACATTGGGGCAGGGGGGCGGGTTTATGAGAAAAAAACCTCCAAGAATGAGGCCCTTTTGTGTCATAATCACTTGATGTGCATTTATTTCCCGCCAATAAATATGCAGTTAAGGCCCCTAGAGGCTAATAAAAGCACCAGCACATCAGGATTTAGAAGGGAAAAAAAAAGAGCAATTCGGAAAAAATTAAAACCCTCATCGCGTCCCGCCCTGTTGATTTTGTTCCTTCTTTTATGCAAAATCCCGGGCAACGTGTGCAGCTGCGCGTTGGGAAATAAAGGACACAAAAAGAAATAAAGCAAATGCCATCATCCCTTTGATATCTTGCTTTCAGGGCTTCACTGTCACAGATGCAAATAATTGGGCGAAAGCAAATGTCAGAAGTGGCTTGTTTGACTGGGGCCTGTCGGTGGCAGATGAACATGACAAGGCTTTTCACATATATATTTAACGATCTAACGCTCCGGTGACGGCTTAACGCGTGACACGTTCAAAGCTGTCAGAACCCAAGCTCAACCCATCTCAGTTCGAGACAGTATGGAATGTATCAACACTAATTAAAGGTATCGCTTCTTTCAGTTTGGTGAGAAAGACATTTCTCTTTATTCTGTGTTTAAAAAAAAAAAAAAAAAAGATTAGCTGTTTTTCTGCCCGTGTAGTTTGCAGGACACCATCTTTATTTTGCTTCATGGATGTTGATCCCACACAGGAATTCACTCACGGGACAATTGGGTGATGGCAACGAGGTAATAGCAGCCAATTAAAAAATAAAAAAAGGCCCTCACTCCAAAGAGCTGGGCCCCTTCGTGGTTCGTCTACGCTGAGTGACCTCAGTTCAGCGGGAGGGAGGCTGTCAGAAGTGGGAATGGGGGATGGGGGTCTTGAAAATTCCCCTGGAGACGTACCTAATAGCAGACACTCCACAGTTTGGGAAATGCACTAATTTGCTCTCTTGCTGGGAAATAGATGAGGAGATTAATACCATATCTGTCTTAAAGAGTGAACCCAGCTCGTCTGGCTCCGTCAGTTAGAAAATGTGCTTACAGGCACCTCTAAATCCCGCTGATTAACATGCTCCATCACATTTGTTTAGTCTTTTGAGAAGCGTACAGAATGTGTGTTTTCACCGACGGTTATATTTGCATGCTAATGTCTCGGCGAAGCACTAAACCCAAATTTAGCGACGACTTTTATTGTTCAAACCGGAAGAAAAAGCTGGTGCAAAACCTGTGGAATACCTCAAATTGGTCATTTGAGCAACACATTGGATAATGACTCACAACTGAGAGCGATTAGAGGAGAACATGAGGATGACGAGCTATCGGAAAAGCCCTCTCTTTGCCCTCTTAAGCCCAACAGCTGTACGGAGCTGCGACACGTCCTCGATGGGATCTTTCTGGAAATGACAGCCGTAGTGGGTAGAAAAAATAAGCTCAGTCTGGCCCGTGCCACACACGCTGTAGGAAGTATTTTGGGAAATTGTTAGATTTGCTTCGGAGAATAAAGAGAAGTCCACAGGCTAGAAAAGCATTCCGTTTTTTCCTCTTCATTTTTGAAATGCATCGTTCTTGTTGTGTCATCTGCAACATAAACTAGTCTGCCCGCCTTTTCCTCCAAAGACGTGCAGTTAGCCCCGCCTGCCGCTGCCCTTGACTGCCCCCACGCTTTCTCCTGACCAACAGAAAGACAATTATCACTTCTCTTTCATCGCACAGGGTCCCCCCCACACCCCACACCCCCTTCTACGGACCTGGCATACCCCTCTGCTTTCTAACTGGCCGATGAGAAACACCCCCCTAAAAGAGGAGCATGCTAATTCTGGGAGTTAAATAATGGGGTTTGACTTCATCTGAGCCATTCAGCAGAAGATAGATAAAAGAAAGAGTCCTCATGTTCTGCGTCACTGGTTTTGACCAGTACAACACACACTGAGTAAGGCAGAGAAGAACGCCCCCCCCCCCCCATGCTGCTGTGTGTAGGTTTGAATACACATTTAATCTTGCTTCCACTTCACTGTGTACAAGTGCTTTTTCTTGATAATGACATCATTTGGGGGGGTTTCTTCCCTAATTAAACACTGAAATGTTCAAACTCACAGCAATCGGTGACTAAATAATGACATAATATAACACGATAGCTACAGCTTTTGGCTCATATTTACATCTTCCTGAGTGTCTGTACCATTTCCTGAAACCAGGCAATGGGACCGCCATCTTCTAACCCAGAAGATGGCGGTTAAATATGAAGAACTAACCCTAACTCTAACCCTAACACAACACGTGCTGCATTAGTGCCTGATTAAAATAATTCAAAATAAAAACCCAGGTTGCTAACAGTAGCTAATCTCCATCAAGCTAATCTATTAGCATATGTGAACCCGTAAAACCTGTAAAAAACTAATCGTATGCTAATCCTGCGGCCATAGCCGTCACGCTAGCAGGGTCACTCTCGGACCAGAGAAGACTAAGACGTGAACACATGAATGCGATCCATTTTCGGACCTAAAACGCACACTGCTAGATGTAATGAGATTCACCTTTAGCATTGGCTGCACCTCAGTTTAAGTGACACAGGCAGAAACTTTTCCACAAGGCTGCAGAAGCTTCTTATCCCCACAAATCAAACATAATGAAATGCATGTGTCAAGCCCGGAGTCAGCTCCATGAATCACAAATAAAGTATTAATACAAGAGTAATTAACTAACTAATTAGAGCTTTTGCTGGCATTGAAGTATACTGCGCAACAGCCCCTCCTTCTGTCGATGGTTAATGTGACTTCAAAGCTCTTTTTTACTCTCTCTGGCCTTGATGTTTTTTCATTCCATTTCTGACGAAACATCTAAGCGCTTTATTCTTCAATTTCTCCACGAATGTCTGATCTTTATGATCCGCATCAGAAGTTGTTTATTTCAACAGGCACTTTGCAAATGCAAATGCAAATCAGAGTTCTTCCGGTCAACCGCAAGACAAGTGTCAGCCGCTGCCAAGATTCCTCAGAAATAATATCAGACTACAGTGCCAGCAAAGACCTGCCACAACAGTTTTGACATTTTCTGGATGGGATTGCGGTTTTCGGGGCCTCACAGACTCGTGTTTGACAAGATGTAAACCAGCCAACCGAATCGGGCCACATGGGCTACATCTGAAAGGTCGGGAACTCCTCAAAGCGAGCGTCCAATCGGAGCCTAGATGCGGCTGTCAGGATTGGAGGGGAAAACAGAAGAGGGGGGGGCGATACAGCCCCCGGGGGCGACGCTTCTCAGAGAGACGCAATTACAAAACCAAGTCATCGAGACTGTTTAGAGCTAATTCGGCCCCCCGGACAACACCGCGGTGACCTTTTTGTGGCCGTACATGAAGGGAAACTTGTTGAAACCGGCCTCCGACAAGAGACACACACCGAAAGCGTCTCACATTCTGAATATAATTCGATGCCGCCTCGATGCTGGAACCCCTTGAGTTCGTACTCCTTCTGAGAAGCGACTGATTTATTTCTCCGCCCGCTTTGATTGGTTCTGTGAATAAACAGAGCGGCTCCTCCCGGACGCCGGCTTTCCACATCGATGCCGTGCCACCATAACAGAACAACACGATTAGGGGTCAATCTTCATTAGTCTGTGTCTGAAAGGGGGCATGGAGCCACACACGGTTTGGTTATTAGGGTCGGCCTGAGAAGACCGTCTCTCTGCTAATAATCCATGGTCAAAACCAAAGGTTCCGATTCTTTAAATAAACAGCAGCCTTGGGTGTTCGCATAAAAGCTCATATTTCTTTGCAAAGTGCATTCGAGCCCATTAACAGTTGTTCTTTTAGTCTTGGATTACTTCTTTTTTTTACATTTCATCCGTCCAATTTCCTTCTCTTATCCAAGG
The DNA here is from genome assembly GCA_013363375.1 of Menidia beryllina. NCBI lineage: Eukaryota > Metazoa > Chordata > Actinopteri > Atheriniformes > Atherinopsidae > Menidia > Menidia beryllina. The sequence continues at coordinate 961,282 of JABUIW010000089.1, forward strand.
TTTTATGACCACTTTGAAATTATGAGTAATGCGGAAAAAAAGAGCCTCTATTTTTTACTTAAGCTTTTAGCATCATTTTTGGCATCAACACTTTTCTACTTCAGTTCTTTTTTACGCCTCTTTTTCTTATCATGTTTATGCTCCTTTCTCTTAAGGCCCTGTCCACTCTGGTCAGATATGGCAGAGGGCAGGGCAAGTTCTTATGTTTTAAACTAGCTGTCTGGTATGGTGGCCCATAAGTGTCAACAAATGCAAAAGTTTATTTAGTTTATTTGTGACTGATGAATTATTTGATTTTTTTTTATTATAATACCATTTAATTTACTTGGAAGATGTTTCATTCATGAACTAATTCATTCTAATTTAATTAGCTAAATAATCCTGTTTCTTTAAAGTTTGATAATAATGAGTCAGAAACAAAATTGTTGTAATTTTTAATAGTCTTGACTTCAATTAATTGCAACTGAATGTCCTGCTTTTTTGGGAGGTTTTGTAAAAATCCACATCTTTAGAGCTCCATATTTGATTTTTATCCATCTATTTTCATTCAAATCTGATATATAGAATAAACAATAATATGTGTTCAGAGTCAGACTGGACAAACAAAAAAATCAAAGAACCAAATCTCCCAAAGTCAAGAAAATATAGCGAATATAGTGGCATTGAATGTTATCAATGGGATCTCAATAGTTGTATGCTATTCCTATTCGTAAAAATAGGGAACCTGAAAACTGGCGTGGCGTTCTGAAGACTCTGAAGACTCTCCTGCTCCTTCAGCTTTTTCCCCAACCGATCGCAGGTATCGCGTTCGTGAAAACCTAAACGTTACTTCCCTTTAACAAGTCCGGCCACCAGAACCGCCGCTTTCAGAAGCGCTAAAGCAAAGCCAAAGAGGGACCGTTCCAGTGGTCTGAAGTGGGGAAAACGTGGTTAGCTAGAACATCCACTCGCCTAATAATAGTGCACGCCGCGTAATAAGCCTAATTCGTAATCCCAGATATGACAAATGTGATAAAGCAAGCGCGCTGAAGTCACTTCAGAGGCTGAGCGGCGGTATCCGCGCCGCGGAAGCTCAAGTTTTTCCCCAACTTCTCGCTTTCTCCCTGGGGCCGAATTTGCAAAAGCGGGTCATCCCAGACTTCATCTCCTCCTCCTGGAAAGGCAGTCTTCTTCATCTATCATAAAGCTTCCCAGAGGATTTCCCCGGCCGATGCAAATTGGGGGTTTTCAAACAGCCAGACTTTAGGAAAAATGCATCTCATAGCAAACCTCTTTCTCCCCCCCTCCCTCCCCTCGCCTTTTTTTTTTTTTTATCTGCCTGCTGTTTTATCTGATTTCCAAGGTCAGACGGGCTCGAGGCGATCAGTCGTGATAAAGAGAGGGTGCAGGGATGTGGATCTGGGGTGGGGGGGTAGGTAGAGGGGGGGTTATCAGTGGCAGGCTGATACAGGGAATGGTCAAACAGGTTGTCTACCGATTCAGATGGCCCCGTCCAAACGGGAGAGAAGGTTGTTCGTCAGCTGCTTTCGACTCTTTGCAACTCTTGATGAACCTTCTCGGGGGGTGGGGCAGTGACGGTGGGGGGGGGGGGGGGGGGGGGTGTTACAGCTGTAACAGCTGCACACGCCCACATCAGGGACTCATCTCTCTCCTATTCGTCTTTCCGTCGCTTTTACGGCATGAAGCGGATAAGGTTTTGGGCCCAGTTTCTGCTATCCGAGTTCCATGTTCTGCATCCCGATTCCCGACTGGCTGATCAGGAACCCCGGCGCCTGTGGGACGAAGCGAAAACGTGCCCACTGTTTGGCGTTTGGTCCGGGCTGCCTTCAAACATCACAAAAAAATCTGTTTTTCGGGCTGATCGAGCAAAACTCAGCTGGACTGGAGTCCAGCCCAAAGACAGAGACAGTAAACGCAACACGCACGTACACCCCCTTTTTCTCCGCGACGAGAACGAGAGCTCTATTAAATAATTCAAACGGCTGTCCTACAACGCCAATCAGAAATACTGCAGCCGTAAAAGCCTGTGTCTGTGCTGCGGAGGCCCCCGCAGCAAATGAAGGCATTATTCTTCTTATCCTCCGGAGGATGCGGCCGCAAACTAGTATTTCTTCTCCCCCTCTGCTTGTCGCGGATTTATTTCTTTATTTATTCCCGGGGAGTGGAGGGAGGGGGGGAGATGTTTAGGTTTTGAAGCAGGACATATCTGCGGGGAACAGCGACTGTCAGCCTACTTTATCCCCATTTGAATAGAGCCTCTCCGTTTGCTCCAAGGTGAAGCGCGCTGTTAGAAACTAGGTTAGGAAGGAGAAAAAAAAAACTGCGAAGACACTTGCAACAATGCAAGGAGGAGGAGGAGGGGGGGGGCTCCTGTCCTCCACCCCCACCCCCCCTGCTTCCGACAGGAGTGGTTTGTCTCTGCTGTTAAGGTATCCATTATTAATCACTGAGGCGTCCTGTGTGGGTGGGGGGTTCACGTCAGTGTTTACAGGTGAGGCTGTAAAGCTTTATGGGAGCACCCTAACAAAGTGATTGTCAGTGAAAATGGACATGGAGTTCCATTTTTGCTTCTGCTTTAAAAAAATCTGGCATCACACATTGGGGCCTGTGGGGATTCACTTTATTTTTTTTTACATTTTGAGCTTCGTGCATCTCACTTTGGCCATTCTATGGAAGTTATTTTGGCCAAAACACTGCTGCTGATTTTTTTTTTTTTGCATAAAAACAATAGATAAGATTATGTAAAGCACATATAATGGAAGGAATACACAAAATAACATAGACTTCGTAAGAAGTAGGTAAATCTAAAGCTGCGGGATGTTGAAAAATGGCAAAAAAGGAGTGATTTCAAGCGATTTCCCCCAATTATTCTGACTTGTGTTTCTAGCATTCGTGATGATGCGCTGACATATGTCGGAGCAGATGACTCAGCTTAAAGAGGCAAATTTAATAAGAGGAGTAGGACCCCCAAACCCAAGACGAGTAGCCGATAGGAGGCGTCCCAGAGAGCAGAGCAGCAGCAAAAGGGTAGCGAAAAGCAGGAGGAAGCATCTCTTAATCCGGCTGTTGTGCCGAATGTCGGATCACTGGCATAGAAAGTGGCCAAACTTAATGAGAACAGAATATTAGAAAAGCAATACTGTGTAATTTACGAAGATATGGCAGCAGAAAACATATTCCAGACTCTAATTCATCTTTAACCAGCTTTCAGACTGTAATGACAGATGGAGACAGCAGACAGAGTGGCAGCGATAAAGGGGGAGGGGGGGAGGGGTGTTTGCTCACAACAGATGGTGTTATCCTGGCATGCTACGCACCTTAGATACGACACTTTTGGCGCTAAGTTTGGGTCCACGCCGCCACCAAAGGTCTCGTGCCGGTCACCCGTGGCCTCGACGTGACGCAGCGAGCCAATCTCCCAAGATTCCCCCCCCACACTGCTTGTGTTTAGCTTTATTTGTACCGTTTACTCGGTAATTCAAGCTGAAAACACACCATTTCCCTTTGGGGTCGATAAGGTGCTGTTAAGTTAAATTGATTAACGTGGAGTGCTGTTTTATTTTTCAATCCAGGCTTCGGGGGGTTTGAAGTAAAAATGGCGCAGGACATTATTATTTGGGTGTCTTGTGTTTTTCGCTTTTGTTTTACTTGTATGAAACCTGGTTCTTATTTTTTTTATTAATGTATTTTATTTCTGATGGAGCAGAAAAGGCTTCATTGTGTGTTACTCATCTGCATAACATCGACACCTCATTCTTTACTGATTTGTTTACCCCGCCACTGGAGATTTTCCTTAATTCCCTGTATCAAAAATTACTTGTACACAAGCTCTCACATAGTTTGTTTGTTATTAATTAACTTTTCACTGAGGGGAAAAATGAAACGACTCACAAACTGAACAACAGAACGAGTCAGCCGGATAGAACGGGAGGGGGAGGGGGATGCTTTATTGCTTTTATCAAATCATGTTTTTAACTAATGGAAGCAGGCGCCATTTTTATTTGTTATTTTTGTCGAATGTTGCAGAGTCGAATTTACAGACAGAACAGTAGAAGTTGTTACCGCATCCTGTCGTCCACATGGAGAGGAAAGAACAAAGACACCAGAACTGTATTGATTTGTAAAAAGTACGCCTTGTTTGGGGAGGTTTTTGTTGCCGTTAGTTTTCGCTGTAATGCCCCCTCACTGTTCACTGATCAATTATTCATATTCATACATTTATGGCTGCTTTTTTCCTGACCCACCAGACACAATCAGCCCCGACCTTTTGGAGGAAAAGGCCTGAAAAGCGCATCTAAAAAAAAAAAAAAAAAAAGCTTTTAGGAAAAAATGCTTTCCCCGCTTTAAGGGAGAAAGCGGTCTTGGCTCATGTGGCGAGTTCCCAAAGCCCAGGAGCCCGTCTTCAAACGGCGCTAATGGACAATTTAACCGCCAAGGATCCTCGGGCACCCACAGCACCTTCAAACGGAAATAACCCCCTCGCCACCAAACCCTCTGAGGTGACGTCACTCTCCGACTGGGCTCGTGCACGGTTGCGTGTCTCTGTGTGAGGCAAAAAACAAGCCAAGGTCGTCGCTCATTGATAAGGCCCCAGCGGAGCGATAGGTCTCTCGCTTCTGCCCGGGGACTCGCCACCGAAACCTCTGCAATTAACCGTCCTCACTTCGCAAACTGTCCCCGTGCCAACCACCCAAACCCTGATACTGTAGCTGGGGTGAAACCACCCCACTCTTCCCCCGGTGCTGTTTATTAAGTGGGTGCTTTAAAGAAAGTGTTTATCCCAACAAAATAATGAAAATTCTGACTGATTGAATCACAAGAGATGGACGCCATCCCACTCCGTACGCCCTCTTCATCACACAGGACTGACTGCGGCACGTTCATAAGAAAAGCAATCATCTAAAAGTTCAATTAAAGCTGCATTTTTCATAAGAAAAACAATTAGAGGTTCAATTAAAAATGAGTTCTCTCACCAGCAGTTTTACTCTCCCTTCAAAACAAAGTCAACCGTCTGCAGAAAAGCTAATATTTTCCATGCTCCTCCATTAAATAACAAAAGTCTCCATTAACATTTAATTTAAAATAGGAAACGTCTGTTTCTAAGTCTCCTACGTAATGTCGGTAAATGAAATGCTTTTATCGGATTTGCGATCAATTCCGCACCCGTTCGGCTGTCAAGCACGCTCTTATTACTCTATTTTTTTCCCCGTACCAAACGTGCCACAGTTTATTCAAACTTAGCCAAGACCATTAAACTGAATTAAAACAACGACTCCGAGCACCTAGACTAAAGACACATGATTCAAACAGCTCAAACATTACGTGTGACGTCATTGATTTATTCAAAGGAGTATGAAGATCTAACATTAAAAACCAGACCGATGAAATCATCCCTGCATACAGGGCTGCAGTCATAAAGTGAGCTTTATTATTCCTGAATTACATCAGCCTAATGTGAGCAATAACGCCTCCTAACGTGTTACCGGCTTTGGAGCTAAAGGACGGCTGATCTCACTTTTCTGGTTAAAAAGAAAAGGAAGTTCAAATATTTTGAGTCGGTGGTTTATTATTATTCCCCCATCCCCCCTGACCCCACATCAACTCTTTCCTATTGGCTCAAACTGACCAAAGCGTCAAATGGATGAGGCAAGATATGGCAAGATATGGTGAAAGTCTGGAGGAAGTTGCATTTACATCCGTTGTTGCCTGAATGAAGGGCTGAATGAATATATATATATATATATTTACATATATATATGTATTTTGTTGAAGGGTAAAAGCCTCTGCATCATGTGGCCATGGCCCCAGGTCAGCATCTCCGGCCTTGAACGCATCGCGAAGGCCTCACACGTCTTATTAAGGGGCGACAATTACGACACATCAAGGCCTATAAGTCTTATTTATTGGGGTTTCTTGTAAGCACAGTTTTTAAACGGTACATAATAATTTGATGACAAATCAAATCAATTTCCGACAACTGGAGCGAGAAGGGGAGCTGCTGGAGTGCACCTCCTGCTGGCACAATCCATTCAGCAGCCACTTTAGCATCGGCTCTGCAGATTAAAGTGGGGTATCCCCTCGGTCTGCCAGCGTGAGGCGCAGGCTTAATGGTCTCTCCTGATCTTTGCGCAACTGGTTTGCTCTTTGAGCCACAACGAGAGGATTTCAGAATGGAATCGACGCCGGCGCCGTGGGAAGCGATGAAAAAATCAATCGGCGCCTTCGCAAATCCATCGCCCGGCTTATTTCTCCTGGTCGCGGCGGGATTTTCGGCGTTGGTTTTTTGTCATACGCTGTACGGCTGTAATAGAAAACAACAAAGAAAATCTGTCTGATTTCGTCAATCCTCTTTGTAATGTATTCATTCTGCATCTTTAATCTTATTTAGTGACCAATCTGGTGCTCCTGGAACACTGATTGCTGGTCACCTTTGTCTTTAGAAGCCATTTGTGAGCCAGCAAGTTCCCATTCGTGCAGATTTTTGTGGCCTTGCTCTCCCTCAATTGATCTGCATTCCCTCCTTGAGGAGAGTAAAATGTCTCCTTTCTTTATTATTTCAAGACACGCACCAAGCCAATTACCTAATCATTATGGCAAGGCAGGTGGTGCACTAATACAAGATAATAACACACCTTGGGCATTCAGAGCCATCACATTGCTCAGGGCTTTTCAGAAACATTGCGCAGCTCCATGCGAGCCTAATTGGGTTGTGGAACACGGGGAGAAACAGAGTAGACAGAAGAAGATGAAAAAAAATTCACCCTTTCCGGGAAGAGCTGTTAAAACTGTAACTTTTGTGCCGTCTTTTAATCGAAGCAATGAGACATTAGCAGCGGTCGTGACATAGAAAAAGCCGTGAATAAAAACCGGAGGTGTTTGGAAATGGCATCGTTAAAGAACCATTTTAAAAAGCATAGAGGAGGAATCTTTGTCAGTTTTTGACAAACAAAAAAAGAAAGGAAAGAGGGCCTCGATCGGCAGCTTGCAATGGGATGTTCGGCCCTGTCCTCGTAACCACACGGAGGGTTTTTTTAACGCACGCCACTTTGTTCGGTTTGTTGTGGCCAAAACTGCCCGGCAACAGGTGAATCTGACCGTGCAGCCACAGGACTGAGCTGTGGATGCACAGCTTCTCCGCTTCCACGCCGTACATATCAAGATCCCAAACATCACAGAGCATCCCAAGAGGTCAAGCATCAATCCTCCATCATGTCCCACTCTGCAAGAGGGAGAGCAACACGTCAACCGGTGGTCTAAACTAACGTATAAGATGTCATCTTAGCACTAACATCATTCATTATTGGATAACTGTATCGATGGAATACAAATAACTGAAATAATTCATGAACACAGTTTAGATTAGATAGGTTTGTACTTCATCCCTTTCCCTTTTGGAGATGGATGACTAATTGTTTTATTATTATAATAGGGTCTAGTCTCTTTAGTCTTCAATTATTTATTTTGTGTTTGATTGTTCTAAGACCATAGAGACTCTCTGATTGGCTTTCCATCAGATCCTACAGTTTCTCTAACTAAACAAACAGGTTTTTCTCTATAGCTGTGACAGTGATGTTCAACCCCTTTCAGTCTTGAGATTCAACGACACCAGGAGCTTAACAATCCAACTGCAGAAAAGGAAGGTCTTTGAAAACCAGTTGCATGTTTGTCTGTTGTACGTATATCTGTTGTATCTCCCCGGAATCTCACAGATGCATCCACAAGATGCGTCTACATACTAAAGTCTCCCCACTCCCGCGGCGTGGCGGTGGTGGCGAACGCGTCCGCGCCATCTCCAGAGCCGAACATGTTTTTTCTGCATTTCATTTTCCCCATTCCAAGTCAATAAATCCATCTCATGAATGCATGATGGGTGAAGAATGAATTCTGTCTCACACTAGCTTGCGCCCAGAAAAGAAATCCTGATATGAAATTTGGAAGGCACTGGCTTCTGTCTTTATGCATTTTCTACATTGAAATACATATTTATAAATGCAGATATATATATATGTATATATGTATACGCACACACAACCAACACAAGAGGACATTTCAGGCATGCTTATCTCATAATAACATCTGACAAGTGAGGGATCCGGAGGTGAGCAGCCACTGGCTGCGGGGCTGTGCTGGTGTCTTAATAAAAACCTGGTTTACCACCAAAGCAAACTAACAGTCCTGAGTGTCATAACTGCTTTGCCTCCATTAGCGTCTCTTTGCCCGAGCAGCGCATCCGGTATTCATAGAAACGCCGCACTCACACACACAGCCTTCATTACATCGGCACCTCCGAGGGGCAGGGTGCCGCGTCCCTTCCCGCTGACTTTGACTGACGTGGCGTTTATGAGCGACGATGGCTGCCGGAGCTCGGAGCGAGCATCCAAATGAACTGACGCTGGTAGTGTGCCGACACCTCGCACCGAGCCCACCGACGGCATTATCGCGCTAAGAACTTCCACCAGGAGGACGAGGCCCGGAGAGCCGATGTGATTGATGCATCCTCAAGATTACAAGATTGGAAAATCTTGTAAGCGGGTGGGAATGAGTTTGCTTATTAGTTCTTTTTTTTTTTTTAAAAGCTTTCATTTGATTCCCTGGATGCTTCTTATTTTATTGAGGAAAATAACCCAATAGCACCAGTTGACCATCGATTAGATTTGGACAATCTCGCTCCAACTTAATGAGTAAAGAAAAAGTGTGAGAAAGAAATCCCATGTTTAGTATTTTGTCTGTTTTTTTTCTCCATGCGGGGACGCAAACTGTAAAGGCTGACCACCTGTTCCTCTCAGACGTCTTCATTTAGTCCGCCATATGCTGAGCTGCAGCTACTGAACAGAAGCATATCGCTCATGAATAACCCAGCGCGTTAAGACTCCTGTTTTCCACTCATTTATTTGCCATGCAACCACATCTATTTGGAGAAATCAGTCAAGGTTCAAGTGACTGAAGGATGCGATGGGCTGTCCTTCCTGTGATGCTTCTTTGTGGGTGTTTTAGTTTGTGTTTGGGCTTTAAAGTCCTACGAACCTGCAATGGAGAATAGTTTGTACAAATTGGCTTGTTTGTGTAGCACTAAGAGATGTTGAAATATAGATTTCGGTGTTATTTCTCTGTTATTTTTTACATTTTTTTCTATAGTTGATCAATCCAACAAGGTTTGTGACCTCAGCTCTACATTAATGGAAGAAAACTGCTAATTATAAATACCAAAAGCGCCATGTTTCTGACAATACCTGGCTTTAGAATGCATGTAAGTACTATTGTTTAACGCTCTAAGGTACGAAATCCTCAGGAAAAATTGGTGTTAGACCAATGGGGGGGGGGGGTTGAGGCTGCTCGGGTGGCTTCCTGCAGAACCGTGTCAAGAGCAGCGAAGGCTCGAGTGAACAAAAGACAGCGACACCGTGACCCGCAACACCCCCAGAAGAATTTGGACATAAAATAATTCGGTTGAGTGGAAGAAAAATGCCCCTCGGCAAACGTCCTTGGTGGAGTATTCACGTAAGGGCTGATTTCACCTTGTCTACACATATGTTGCTTTGCGGTGTCCTGGCTGGTTTTTGCCTCTGTGGCCTACAAAATGCGAGCTAAAATTATGACAGGAACGAACCCTGGTTTCTAAAAACTGATAAGCCTTTTGGGGTATTTTCTCTGGAGACTAAACAATGGAGCATTTCTCTCTTTTTCTCGTTTTTACCACTTGGTTAATGCACAATGTGCCCGTTAACATGCACATGAAGTAAAAACACTAACATTTTTATGACGATCAACGACTGACTCGTTTGGAAAAAACCTAAATACCATGAAAATATGGAAGAAAAAAATGACTGAAAGACAAAGAAAATCAGGTAGAAGTTCTTTTCAAAATGCATTACAAAGCACACTTACATTTCACCCTTATTTTGATCATAAAATTAGCTGAAAATGATAAAAGTGTGATGAGATTTTATTGGTTCTTTTCTAAAGAAAAAAGTTTCTTAAGATTTGAGCCTCATCATGGTCCAAACTGGAGGGTTTGGACAAAAAAATGGCCGTGGAGGAATTATCTTTATCAAGAAAACAGGAAGGTTGGATTGCTAAACTTGAGAAAACAATGACCAAAGAGCCAGCTAAAAAACCTTAGAATACAAAAAAAATTTGATGAGGATAAAGGCAATCCAGGGGGGAGCTGACAATGAAGTGGAGAGGCTTCAGACATGAAGACTAGAACTTAAACCAAGCAAAAAACAGGATGCAGAGGGAAACTGAGAGCAACCCCAGGCAGAACGACAGACAGAAAATATAGAAACCAGGAAAACTCGGAGAGATAACTGGAACCAAGACCGAGTAAACAATCTAAGAACAAGAAGTAGGACATGGAGAATAACCTAAATCTGGTTGAAACAGCAAGGAACTCTCGAACATGAGGCAAAAAAAAAAGAAAAACTCTAGAATCAAAATATTTCCAACTGTACAGTTAGCAGTCTAAGCTAGCTCAAACTAGTTTTCTGACTTTTATTGGCGTGTTTGTGAGGATACGTCCAGAACTAAGCGGTGACACAATCTAAAGCTTTGTGCACGTCTTGCTATGGATGAAGAAGAAGTAGCGCTTTCATGCCTGCGACACCGAGCCCTCTTGTTTTCTGTAAAGACGATCACGACTGCGAGGAAGAGCGAAATATGAATTGCTTACCAGAGCAACTGCGGGGAGGAAAAAAAGGGGGCTTGACAGCATCAGCACATTCCTGCTTTGTGCTGCTATCTCGCATCAGCCTTTCATCTGATGATTCCGATAGTGTGGATTTCTTCATGAAATAAACATGCCGTGGAAAAAAGAGAGACGGTTTCCAGGAGGAGACACAGATTTGATCACACGTTCCAGGCCAGATTGGACGGCCTGGACCAAACGATTGGAGCTGTGTCCGTAAACTGAGTGGACACAGACCCATTTATCTCCCTGTCTGAGGCAAAGGAGCAAAGTATCTCTCAGAGAAAGGTCATGTAAAGAAGAGACTGTGGGAAAATCGACACAACTGCGGATATACAAACTTGAATAGTAATTCTGGAAATATGCTGATGGCCAAACCTAAAAAAGCATCTTGGCTATTCATGACTTCTCACTGTCATAAATCACTCTACGATATTGGCAATATTGGTCATTTATATACATATATGCAAAAAAATGCCCATTTTAAATGTCTTTCCATCACATTTACAATTACACAATTACAAAGGATCCCTTTATTTGAATTAGCACTCGTCATTTACGGGAAACTGGAGAACAAAGCTGGTGATCGAGAGCACAGTCGACAAAAAAAAAAAGACTTATGAGAAACCAATGGCATTGTGTGATGTAGCGCCGATCTGATAACGGCATCAATTCGGAAGTCAAATTCCATCTGTTGGTTATCAAAGATTGAAAATGCTTTGCGTGCATCTGCCAAATGTTTTTCTTAAGATACAGCTAACGAGCTAACGAGGAATATTTTAAATGTAACATTTCATTTTTATGCATAGAGAATGCGCAGGTAAAGTAATCCGTGGGTACGCCAAATATATGACAAGGGACATTTTTAGATGGACACTACTAAAACCACTGATCAGCTAGATTGAGGTCCTGTTACACGGTATATTTTGTTTGGTCACTAAATGCAACACGAGTGCATTTGGATCCTTTGGGCTTTTAATCCTTGGTGGCTCATTCTCTCCTTCTAGTTGGTCCCCTGTCCTCGGTGGAATGTCGATCGAGCTCTTGTGGACCGGACTGCCATGAAGAGAGAAAAAACCTGAGTGAAAGAACATCGGTAACAGCAGGACTGACACTGCTCCACATTCAGGATTTGTCCCGTGCAGAAACATCACGCTGCACAGCTTGGAGGTAAAAGCCAGAGAGAGAGAGAAATAGAGAAAAGAGGAGAAGAGGGCTTGAGATGGGAGGCAGCAACTGCACACAAAGCTTTGTAAAGCACCAGGGATGAAACATCGCTCTCCTCATAAGATGATTATGTTGTTAAATGAGATATGGCAATACTCTTGTAAGCGCTTAATCCAAGGATCTCCAGCTGCCATGCAAATGCAGCACATGTCAGCAGGATGACACAAAGCCGAGGAATGAGCAACCGGAATTCTGCTCATCTCCCCATTTCAAACCCCCAATCCCCACCCCACCCTCTGCTGTTTTATTTTTACGGGGAGGCCCGCGGTTGCTGGGGCTCGTTGCACTAAACCCTAAACTAAAGGTTTCTGCTTCGTCTAGAGGTTTTTAAGACATCCGTGGCAGCTTCCAAGAATACGGTTTCTCGAACGGGGGTTGGACTTCCTTGGGGAACGTTCAAATCAAATGCTCGACTTGGGGCCTCTTGGGAATTCACGCCGATGACATCATGACCATGGGCCTACCAGCCGTGATCATCTACTCTAATTTGCCATCCGTCCAAGTAATGGCGTCTGACAGTTGACTCCAGAGAGCAGGATAACTCTCCCGAATTGGTTGAAGTGACTGCGATAAGCCGAGCCGGGCTGGAACTTGTTTAATTGATTCGCTAGCTGTTCTTCTTCGTTGGTTTTGTTCTGTAGGAAAATGCACAGAGCAGCTTCTGTGTGTTTGTTAGCTAGCAGCAGTAGATCGGGGGAGGTAGAAACAAAAAGCATCTCCTTACTCCTCACGTTTCACTTGGAAGATGTGAGAAAAAAAATCATATCATGACCGCGCTGCACATTGAGATCAAGGCTGTCAAATCGCAGCTGTCGAGAACGTTTACTGCTCGGCCCACCGGGAGGTGCTTTTTCCAGCAGAAGCGTTGTCTCTAACTGCCCCTTTCTCTTCTCCTTCCCCTTTTCCTTCACCGCTGTTTTCCTTTTTTTTCCTCTGCTCCTGGTCCCCTCTGTGGCTCAGAGCCTCGTGCTCATGTTTGAGTTCTCACTGGCTGACAGGTTGTCACAGATAATAAGTTTTAATTCCCCGTGTGGGACCAAAACTCACTTGCCTTGTAATTTCCTCATAATTTTATTCCCTTTTGAAGCCCCCTCGAATGTAGATTGGTGAGATGTCAGCTGTAGGAGCGGTAGGATGAGATTGCGCCGGATTCCGCCGCGCTAAGAACGGACTCTGTCAAATTAAAAGGGAATAAAACGCCTTCTCTGGTGCTTCCGTTTGACTCGGGCTCCTCCGGTCACAGGTGGGTGATCAGTGTCACTTTTGATTTGGTTCACGTGCTGCTTTCAGGTCGAACTTCATCCTCTCAGAGCTAAATCCTACGATCTGCGCAGTCAAGACTTTGGGGAGTCACGTGATCTCCCTCCAGCCCCTGAACCCCCATTTGTCCCAGCGGTGATGTGTCTAAACGCACCGCAGCAGCTCTGATGGACACTTTGCCTTGAGCTCCTGTTCACCCCTTCCACCCCTCAATGCCACTTTTCTCCCCCGATCCAGAATAATGAGCCTTTCAGAAATTCAGCGCAGGGATCCCGGCCCAGTGGTGTGCTCGGCAGCCCGGATTTCTCGCCTCTTCCCCTTTCTTGCTAAAGCCTCCAGTGTAGCCCCGGAGCTTCCAGACCGCCGGAAAAAAAAAGAAAAATCACAGCTCTGTCGGCCAAGTGTTGCCGCTGTTTCAGCAGGATAAGTTGGCAATGGGGAATATCGTCTAAGTCCCCCTGAATGTAAACGAAGCACCCTTAGCTGTCACCCCGGATGCCTGGTCTGTCTTCTGCTTCGGATGGCTGGTTCGGCATTCTCTACCTCATAAAGGATGCAGCTGTGCTGTGTGAGAGGGATAGAGAAGAAAAAGAACAGCCACAAAGATGGCCGTGGCGAATCTATGCCCGGGTCTTGCGCTAAAAAAAGCAAACTACTAAAAAATGCATGCGTTATTATGACAATGCCACCAGTGCTCGGGCTAATCCATAGCTGGATTATGTCATTGCTAATGATTTAAACATGAATGTCTTTTAGCTCTTTGCCTCCCCGTCACCGGCGCGCACGGCTAATTCCCCCGTGGACGCCGTGTGATGGATGCTCTTAATGAGGGGTGTTAATTTAAAGTCACTTGCAGGCTATAGCCCTCCCGTCCATACGGCCGCATCCCCGCCTAGCCACCGTTCTCCGCACGCTGACAGAGGAAAGGCCCAGGGAGGAGCGAGGAGATGGAATTGGATTTGAAGCTCAGAGGCAGGTAATAAAAAGCAACACTCCCACACACCAAGGAATGTGATTTCCCCAAGTACCCCTGGCAGACATGTTGGATTTCTCGCAGTAATGTATAGGCAGCCCAGCTATTCATAACCCCGGCGCCAACACCAGCCCAAGCTCGTTTTGTTTTTTTTCTCATTAAAAGACTGAAAATGTGCCTTGAACTTTAATCAAAGCGCATGTTGGGGGCTTTCGATCAGTAAAGGAGCACCGACTGATGACCATTTTGTTGCTACTTATGCTTCAACGAATATGGAAGCCAGTTGTAGGCAAGACAGACAACAGCAATCAAAGGCTAACGCAGTACAACAAATAGAGATTTCATTATTTTTCCCAGCATGCCGATGGGGATGAATGGAAAAAAGCAGTTTTTTAACCACATTTCCACTCAGCTCTCACCAGTGGGCTTAACATAAAAGTTACACTAGCCATTCAAGGAATCGACACTTGATATTTTCTTATTGCTTTTGGGGACTTTTGGGGCCAATAAACAGAAACAATCATGTGGGTTTTTTGGAAGATTTTCTACATGCACAACTTTGTTTTCCGATTGAAAACGTCCGGTAGAGTAATTTTGGAGCCCATGGGTTCACTTCTTCTTCTTCCAAAGCAAAAGTACAATTCTCCTTTTGAGATTTAGAACAATGATGCCCCCTCGACCCACAGAAAATTTCTCAGTTTGGAGTCTTTTTTTAGCATGTTCAGACATTAGTCGCCCAAATTCGTTCTCTGGACCTCAGAGAAGGTTATAATTTTCATGATATGTCCACTTTGAAATCACCAACAGAAGGAGGCGGCACCCGGAGAAAGAGCATTTCTATTCAGAGAGAAACACTAGTCGGTCTCTGCCATTTTTGGCCCGACTAAGAGCTGCCGTTCATTGCATTAGGACGGAGTAAACTACAGCCCTGTTGTTTGGCTGCACACTACAGAGGAGAAGGTGAGAAAAAGGCGCCGTGTCGAACATGCCCCGCAGCACCGGCGGCTCCCCGGCTAAGCCTGACCTTGCGGAAAGGCGGCATATTTCAGTTTCCCCTTCAGCAGTTCCGGAGTGCTGTCCGCGGAGAGTCGGGGAGAAGGGTGTCCATGCGTGAGGGGGGGCCCCCGGGCTGGAACTAAGCCTCATGGCTGCCTTGTTGACACTGATCCGTCTCCCCTTGCATCGCCGCGCAGCCTAAACAAAGCAAACAAATAAAGAAATAAAGCAGCTGTGATCAACACGGGAGCAAAGGTTAAAAAAAAGGGTCTTTTTTTTTTACATTTTTGACATTGTTCCTGCTAAAGGATAAAAATGATACCTGATTCCTCCTGAGACATGCAGCTTTGAGCTTCTGCCACCAGCCCCCCCACCCTCTCCACTCCCCCCCACCGCCACCAGTTAAGACAATGCTAATGCATTTCTGGCACAGTTCTAGTCGAAATAGCTTCAGTACAACTTTCTCAGAGAGACTTTCGGTGGGGAAACCTCAGTTTGTTTTAATGCGCGGCGATGGAAACTGACTGACACTAATGGGGGGGCCACCCAAAAAAAAAAAAAAATGGTGTCAATCTCCGCACTGCGATGGTTCGCCGCACAGCACATTAGCGTTCAAAGTGTCTCAGGTCCGGAAGTATGCCTTCCTCTCTCGGCTGTATATATATATACGAGTGGAGCGGAGACAATTGAGAATGCGGTTTGAGTATTCATAATAAGGAAAAACCCAGAGCACACGGTGTGAAAAAGACAACCTGCGGTGCGGGGGAGGGAATGTCTCGATCCCTCCTTTGAGCCTCCACCTCTAAAGATACCCCTGTGGGGCTCCCGAACGGCTTTTCACTGTTCTTCCCAAATATCCGAAGTCAGAATTTCAAACAGACGGCCATCGCTCACCGCACTGCGTTACCGCTCGGCAGAAATTTTGGGACGTAACCGAGAAGATTAATGAGCAATTTGCGGCGTAATTCTTCACCTCCCCCCGGTCGTTAAAGCAACAAGGTGTGATTTAGTGGTAAATACCGTAGGACGGAGCTATCGCCGGAGCTCTAGGCCCCGTGAGGGATCGCGATGGCGTTAGCTTAAACCGCTCCGGGGCGTTTTTTTTATGAGAACTCAAAGCCGATCTGCCATTAAGAGACACGCAAAGCAAAGACAGAGAGGGGAAATAAGAGACGGACCGCCATCACTCCCGGAACATGTAATAACCAGGAGGCAACTAGGGGTCAAGTGCCTCCACTCTGTCCACAGCTGAGACTAGATGATACAGAAGTCATTCCGGCCGCTCGGCTTTATTGCAAAATGGAGGTGTTCGACGCTCAGACTGTGGCGAGTCATCCCCCCAGAGAGGTCAGACCCCCGCTGGATGACAAGTTAGACTTGTTATTCAGTCATGACATAAATGGGGTTTTTAAACGACTCGTATGTTTCAAAGAAGGCAAATTACACGTCCGTGTACTTTGCAGAGTGTCTGCAGTTTGTAGACAAAATAAAGACACAAAGCGGCACTGATGAGTCTGTTTTGTATTCATGAATAAGATTAATGGGCGAGACCTGAAAACGCTGTTCGTGCTGAAACTCCAGAGGGGAGCGCGCGCACACTTTGAAGCTTTGATGCCCACCCCCCACCCACCCATCCACAGTTCCCATTCCGAGCCCAATAAATGTGCGGCAAGAAGCAGTCCTCACGCACTCCTCGCCAATCCGGGGAATCCAGACAACAAAGCTGGTGACATGCTCCATCGCCAGATGCTTCGCGCTCTCTCCGGCGACTTGAGACAACGGGAAGCAAACACTCCTTAAAGCTTAAAGCTTTCCAGGAGAGGAGTAACCGGCTCCGTTTTGACAACCGGATTTCAAACGGGCTGCGGATTAAAAGCGATTAGAGGCAAAAGTGCAATGTAAATGAGCACATTTCTTCACCTTACTCGCATGTGATGACACTGCTGACGTCAAGCTGGGACCCAACCAGCAGTAAAAGGGCGGTCAGCATAGGCTAAACCCAAAAGAGTGTTTTATTTAAAGCCAAAATAATCTAAATTAGTGTAAAAAAAATATATAAAATGGGCTGTGAAAGAGGTTGATGTAACAAAAAGCTAAGATAGAAGCTAACAAAATGAGATGAACTCAGACCAAATGGCCCAAACAAGACAAAATGGAGTCCAGTTCCGCTCACTTTTGGCCTCCTCCACTGTCATCAGGCCCGTCCTGGCACTCGTCGTGCATCACCGTTTTGCAAAAAAGACAGACGTCATTCCTGCTGACAGGCTGCTCCAGGCCCCCCCCCTCGCCCACCTGCTCCCCCCGCCGTTATGATCTTGTTGACCTGTGAACACAACCTCCCATCCGTCACTCCCATCGGCCCGACAGCAAAGCGTCACACTCTGAATCTTCCCAGGCAGAGATTTGAACGAAGGCGGCTGCTCTCGCTGAGTACTTTTCCTCCCTTTCCCCTAAAATCCGACCCCCCAATAACTGTGATGGGTCTACATGACGTAATGGCCGTATTGGCTGGTGCCATTGGGCCTCCTCAGCCATTTCCTGCAACATTTTCAATGGGAGGAAGGCCAAATTACGTATAATTCAAAAGCTAACACTGTGTCTTGTTATGTGTAGCGTAGCCTGTTTTATCCCTGCCACACTAACCTCTCTCCTATTGGCTGATAACACAAATCTGAATGTTAAGCTGCCCCCAAGTGGCCAAACCTTTAAGTGCACGCTTGAATAGGCATCAAACAAAAAAAGGGCCCGCTTTGGGGTTTATTTTATGAAGAAAGATTAGAATTTCCAAAGATAGAAAGTGTTCACCGGAATGGCTCAAACATCCTGCGCTTTAATCCAAAACCACAAATCGAATTTCCGGGGCGTAAAACAATTTCTAAATGTGCTGAGTCGCGGGGAAAGGTCGTGTCAGCACGTGCGCGCAATACGCTCGATTAAAGAGAAAGAATGAGAGCTCCCACATATAAACTGATAAAAGTGACAAGCCAAACAAATCGAAACGCGGGGAAGAAAATTAATAATTAAAAGCGACGGAAGCTTTCATGAGGCAGAGGAGGGAGAAAATAAAGGAATAAGAAATACGATCCCCCCCGCTGTGAGCTGAGCTCCCTTTGCCTTACAGGATTGATGAAATCTGGGACACTGAGTTATATACGTTTAGAAAAACTCCCGCCTGTGTGCTTTTTCCCCAAAAATCTCTCCTTCGCTGAAGTTAGTTGAGAGGAAAAAGTCGAGCGCCGGAGTTCGTATTTCGCCGTTTCTTTATCAATCGAAATTTCCTCGTGGGATCCGAAAGGTTGGAGACGAAGCGGCGCCCTTTGGCTGCCGAGAATAAATTCTCCCAAAACCGCTTCGGATTGGCGCCGCCGCGATGATCCCACTGATGCGCTTCCCAGTAGGCGTCCACCGGGGTTAATAACCCAATCTCCGGTTGTGACGCGCCTCCTAAGTGATTCGGCGGAGATGGCGTGACCTTCGCTATCTCCCGCGTGAACGCAACTTGTTTATTGTTTTTCCTCCTTCCTTCCTTCCTTCCTTCCTTCCCTCCCCCCCTCCTCCGTCCAGGCTTGTTTCCGATTGGCTCGGCCTCTGGCGGGCTTTATGCAGATGCCCTTTCCACGTGACGCCCCTGGGTGCCGGTTTAAGGGTCAGAGAGACCCCGTGGCGGCTACCGTCCTCTACCTTGCGGTTAACAAAGCATCCCGAGGATTAGTTTGTCTTTTCTTCTCATGTCTCCTCCCTCCATAACATTTGCTCCCACACACAACAGAAAATTAGAAATGGATGTGCAAGCATGTTGGATCCACAACCCCACCCCCAGGGAACTGGCTGTTGGGAAGGCCCGTGTTCGCATTCTTGACGCATGGACACACGCACGCCCGACTGTTTCCTCGCCAAGCGTGATTTGTAGTATTTTTTTCCCCTTAGATTCTCATGGCGTTGCCTTGATAAGCTTCATCCTGCCAGTTTCTGGCTGCCTGGCACCGAAAAGCGCGCGAAGCCTTTTGAGACCTCCTCCATCATTATTCATGAACATCATTATTTTGCAGCCGTCTGCGTTCTTTCAATGAATCTCCCTGACATGGAACCGCAGGCGGCCTCTGGTATCAGCATGTAGGGCTCCTTTTGGTTATTCCGTTCCAAAAAAACGTGTCTGCGTGTAGCCGTGTGAAGACGGGCGGCAGACAAGCACTTGAATAAATCTTTTCAGCACTTAATCGCATCCCCCGTCTCCTTTCCCGCCTTCTAATTGGTTAAATGTACAGTGAAATAAGGTCGGGCTGTTTTCTTCTCAACTTAAATCTGTGGACAGATCCTGCTTTTTTCTCGCCAAATGGCTGTCAGGTTCAGTTAGCAGCTTAGGCAGACTGAACAAAAAGGATCTGTTAAGCTGAAAATCCAATCTGAAGTGGGTTGGTAGTATTTTTTAATAACTAAATGATGCATGAACTCTAGCCGCGGCATAAGTCAATAGCAGAGGTTAGGGAAAGGGCGGAGTACTTCTCACACGCAGTTAATCTCACATATAAAGTTTAATGAACGCTTAGAATACACCATGGGCAAATATGTATTCTCTCTGAATTTCTTTTAAACAGCACATGGGTAGCAGTTTTTCCTGTAAGTGTAGCTTCAGTGAACTTGAGGTGAGACCTGTTTTGGACTTGGAAACTGTTCTGAGATATTGGACATCTCACACTTTGAGAATCTTTGCTAATGAGGCTAACTCTGCATTTACAAGGGTAATAGACAGTGTGTAACCGTGAGGTGTCCCAGTTTCTTATTACGAGGGATTGTTATGCACAATATGTCGAGGCTATCTCCATCATTATCAGAGAGATATTCCACAAAGCCAAACGCAAAGAAAACT
Organism: Menidia beryllina; assembly: GCA_013363375.1. Taxonomy (NCBI): domain Eukaryota; kingdom Metazoa; phylum Chordata; class Actinopteri; order Atheriniformes; family Atherinopsidae; genus Menidia; species Menidia beryllina. Next base: position 981,289 of record JABUIW010000089.1, read on the forward strand.
AAGAAATCAAACAACTAAGTCACGCTGGCTGTCATGGCTTTACGGCCTCATTTACGCTGATAATTGACAAGCATTATCCCAACAATGTGCCAGTTTTTAATATAGATATCATCTTTATTTGAAAACTGTCCAGCTCACTGGTTTGCACAGAATTGTGTCAATTAAATGCCTGGATTGCAATAAAATTGGAAAGAGATTTTGTAAATCCAGTCAGGATGACATGAAAAGTCTTTGTTCATTTCCAGATTTTCTCCTCATGCTCACCATCAGATGCTAAAATGGACTTGAATAAATACATTTGCCTGTGTGTGAATGTGACAATCCTTTTGTCTCACAAAACAATAACCTGCAATATACAGGTAACCATTGTCCAATGGCGGTCCAAATAGGCTCCAGGCATAAACAGGAGGACTCAGGAATGGAAAATGGATGGGTGGGAATTGGAAATCAAGGATTTAAAAAGAATAGAAGGAGCCCCAAAGCTCTTTACTGAGCAGGCAATGAAAAACATTTAAGAAAAATTCTAGAATCGTCTAAGATCACAACCCTTTTACTTCAGATCAGCCTAATATTAACATACACTTAGTGACTTTAATGTAGATCAGATGCAATACGGGTCATGTTTGCTAAGAGTTCAGGAGAAAGGAGAACGGTCGTCTTTCTCAACCATTTCTGTCGGTTTGCTTTTTGTGGGATTACCTGGAGGCTTTCCAGAGAATAATAGGAAACACCTGTTAGCAGATTAAAATTTAAACAGATGGAGTATTACAATCTCAGAGGACAAGCCAAGACATCCCCGTAGTAATGGCTAATGACCAAAAGCTGTAGCTACAGCGCTCACAAGCTAATCTAAATTTGTTAGCATCTGAGCTAGCATGATAGTAAACTAGCTTATCTTAAATTTAGTGTTCAAAGCTGCTAACAATGTCTTATCTCTGTTCATACTCTACCATGTTTCTTTAAGGACTTTACAGATATTAAAGTCAGTGAGTCATTCGCAGACACAAGCCGTGTCAGTCCATATAAATATAACCTGGTAAAGAGTTCATAAGAGCCACAAAGGGCTACTTAGGAGGTTTTATTGGACCCAAGAATAGACATCTCAGATTCTGCTTCCTTTACAGATGGAGTTTGTCGTAAAAATTCTGCCAACATAACAATACATTGTTTAAAATCGTATTTTTCAGTATGAATACTGAGCGTGTTACTCTTTAAAGCCTCAACTTTCGCTTTAAGCTGTTGTCCCTCTGTTCATTTGATAATGTTTGACATGGAAAGCAGAACAATTACTGTTACTGCCCTTTGAAGTTCCTTGGGGCTCTAAGTTCATGCCCCTTATTTTTCCATCACAGGATCACTTCTTTTTCTCGGGGGCAAGGTCTAATGATTCCGTGTAGCAAATAGGTTAGCATCTTGTTTACATCTTGTACATGGGGCACATTAAGCAAAGTGCATTTTCAGTCCTCAGTATAAAGGCCGGGTCAGATGAAAGTCTCCGCAAAGCCATACCTCAGGCTAAACTCTTCATCTTTGGAGCTGGGGGGGGGGGTGGGGGGGGGGGGGGGGGGGGCAGACTAATTCCTGTCCTGTCCACTCTGATTGGGAGAGGAGCAGGAGGGACTGAGAGATGAGCTGGCCTACATAACTGTAATGAGCTGCTCGCGCAGATCGTAAGCTAACATGGCGAGACATGTGGCGACGTTAATGGGGAAGAGAGAGCGACTCCGGCCCCGGCGCTACGTCTGCGGGAGCGCCTTGTGATGGGGTATTGATGGGCATTTCGGTAATGAGCCCAGAGAGGTCTGACAGCGAATGAATTGGGAGAGTTTCACTACCCCTGAGGCACAATCAAGGGTAATAATGAGGCTCTGCATGGCCTTGTGATTACCTCATGATTATGTCCTATCACAATGGTTTTTCGCATGCAGGGGGAAAAAAAACGACTCTGCCACCTGTTGGGGGTGATTTATTTGAGCGGATTTACAGGTTTTGCTCAGAATTTTAACAATGCAGAAATTCATTAGCTTGTTTTTATGAAGAGATATGTCTTAAAGGGTGAAGTAGTTGAGCGGAATTGGAGATACATCCCAAACTCGGTGTGCCTTACCTTACCTTACCAACGAAAACTGACAATAGAACTGTAACATCCAACCGATTCAAAACCCCCTCCTCACTTTGGGCCCGGTCAAATAAGGTTTCAAGTTTTTTTGCACTCCACAAACATTGTAAAATAGGCCTCCCACCACATACACACACAATAGTGCCCGTGTGTATCCGAGCACATGCATGGCCCGTTAGTTGTTTTGCAGCAGTAATAAAACTCCTGTGCATAATTCATGGCTGCGGGCTTTCAGTGAAGGTATTGATGTGAAGGTAGAGCCGCTTGAAGTTAACTGCATATCAAATGTAAAATAAACCTATTAGAGGCAGATTGAGAAAAGATTGATTTACTTGACCCTGAGCCAATGTATGTTACAAGTGAGGAGCATCAAAGCGCGAGAATGATTAATAATTCAGAATTTCTGAAGGAAGAAAAGTCTTTCTTGAGTGATTAAACATCCTTTCTGCTTTGTCCAATTAACACCGTCACACCTCTGGAAAGATGTTTCCTATTTCTGTCCTCCTAATTGTTCTGTTTTACAGTCTATTTGTGGTAAGCGCACACCTCCCTACCTGTCTTCCCCTTACTTTTTTATCCGTCTGCATTTTCTGTTGTTGTTATTTGAAGGTCTGTACAGGTTTATGTAAATTGCACCATGATGAAAAGGCAGAATCTTTCCCTTTTGAAATGACAAAACTGTCACCATTCCAGCCTTTTGTCCCAGGATTTGCTTTATTCTGGCAGATGCTCCGCAATCCTCTAAAGGTGGCGGAACATCGCGCGTTAACCAAATTGAACCTGACAACTGTCTCATTCATTTTTAGCCCGTGTTTCCAGAAGTTGGAAACAACAGCCTCTTGCATTCCGGCGTCTCCGGCAAGAACTGTAAATGTAGGAAAAATAAAGGAGAAGCGGCACTCGGAGGCTTCTCTCTGTCTTTCTGATGTATACCACAGACAACAGCACACATAAAGAACCCACCTTATCTTATTTGAGCAGTTGCTTTAGGTATTTCTGCAAACTCCGAGGGCCCGGAATTATAAATCACCGCCAGACAAGATGGCAATCAGCGGGTATTGTTGCAAAAAGACTAATGAAACCACCCGCGCTGGTAAATGACCTGCAGATCGGGCCAGATACGGGCTCCCCACAGTCCCAGAGATGCGATAGGCCGGATCTCTCTCGCACAGCCTCCCGCGATGCGCCACGAGCTGGCCCGGGCCTGATAAGGCCACAAAGGCAAACCAATTGCGCTCTTTGTCTGTTTGTTCCATTACGGGGGGACACGAGCCCATTTCAGATTTGGCCGACTTGTGTTTAACAGCCGTGGAGGAAACCTACATTTTTATCAGGATGAGCGATAGAACTAGGGGTTGGAGAACGCCGCTATTCCCCCGTGGTGGTGCGCATTTAATTGTAAATACTTGCTACAACCTTTCTTTGGAATAAATTAGCATGTTTACCGCATGTTGCTTTGTACTTCCAAGGACCTCGGAATGATCAAAGGAGCGAGTTTGTTTGAAGAATGAAGCATTCAGCATATTTTAGGTTAACAAGAGCTGAGTTTCGCTCCGACGCGGTTGGCTAGTGTCATCTCCCCAACCGCCCACCTCCCGTCAAAACCGAGCCATTATCCGTTTTCATCCCCGTCATTACTGCAACACTTCGCTGAGAGTGGGATCGTTGTCACGTCGGACTGCCTTTTCTCTCACCGTCACGCCTGCTCTGGCAATAAAAAATAAAAAAAAAACTGGAAATAAGGAACAGTGAGAGGTTCCAGAAACAGAAACATTCCTATAAATCGAGGGATTCACACTTGTGGCCTCCATGTGTTAGAACTTGGCTATTATTACTCACTTTAGCATTGTATGCTATGATACATAGATCACATGATCTATGTAAATTACTGTTTCATTTCCTAATAGAACTATATTTAGTATACTTTTCTCTCTTTTTCTTTCTCTGTTGCATTAGATCAACATCTTTAGATCAACACAAACACACCATTTGTTACCACATTACAATGTTATCTGCATGAATTAGGACCTGGCCTGTTCATGACCAGAGGTAACTATCCAATTGGACTTGGTTGTGTCCAGCCCTTCTTGAGCTTTTGAATACAGCTTAAAGAAACAGCCAGACTAGAAATAGCAGCATTGGCCAGAACCGTCATGGTATTAAAAAAGATCTTATAATGTTGACACTTGTTTTTGAGTGAAAACGACACAAGCTTCTTCTTTTCTTTTTTTTCCCCTCTGCATTCTTAATGTTACTGCAGGAAATGTTATTACAACTGACCGGTCAGTCGGCTGTGATGTTTCAGCTTTGTGAGGGAGGCAAAAAACAACAGCACTCCCAAAAATGTCTCCGGTTCTAAAAGGGTTTATTTAATCTTTAATGACAGGCTTTCAGACCAGGAAGTGGGCCTCCCTGGGGATGGGGAATCTGCATCCGCTATGAAAGGTACAGTGTTTTTTTTTTTTTAATAAATCTGTGTGGTTTGTTTCAACTATGAGTTTTTTTTAAATAAAAACTGAAACAGGCACAAAAACCTGATCGGTACGTGAATACATAAAGACGTTGTTCACTATGAAAAATACCATCTGGTCTGTATTTTCCATATTTAACTTTGGTCAAATCAAGCTGCGTGTATACTTTTAAACCTTCTGCTTAGCCTTTGGCTGATTTAAAAACCTGCTACATTTTTTTTCCTATGATTTATACAATACCTATTCGACTTTTTTGCTTCTTTTTTCTCTGTTCCTATGAACTGAGAGGGTTATTTGAGCCGCTTCCATTATATCTTACCGTTGCTTTAGCCATTTTTGAGCTATTTACTGAGAAAATGATAGTAATGGTGGTACGTTTGAAAGAGCAAATAGAACTAGTGTCGGGGTATGGATGTAAAGTGCTGCAATGCTTTATGTTTCCCACAATGACGCTCTCTCTGCAGGTGTTTTTTTTTTTTTTTAACTACAGAGAACCTTTTATGGTTGTCTGATGAGCACTCGCGTGAAATTCAAATATAGGCCAAGGTGAGTTTACCAGCCTCAGAGCACAGAATAACAGACTTAACTCCACTTAAGTGAAGAGCTAAAGTCAGGTATATATATATATATATGTCAGTATGGACCTGATTGTGTGGCTTTCAGCCATTTTCTGTCGTGAAGGCTAAAAGAACAGTCGGACTTTGATTGAATTTTCATGTAAAAAAGTGCAAAAGCAAAACACTGTACTTCTGATTACCTTTCATCCATCTCCAACCCCCCCTCCTCTCTCCCTCTGCATGCATATCTTCTGTTTTTTAGGCTAAATATTCAGGATTAATTTAGCACATCATAACATCAATCACGCTGGTGTAAATTAGCCTCGACATACATCTAAAAACTACTGATTGATATACAGAGTGATAAACTTTCTAATCTATCTCTGGGCACAAAAAGGTGGAATTAACCCTTTAACATCCCACTCAGGCATAAGGAAGAGCACATTTTTTGACTGATTATGCTCATAGGAAAAGAAAACTGTCTCTAAAATTAAGTTTAGCTTAATATGTTTATTTTGCTTATTTAGAAATGACAAAAAAATGCAAAGGAATATTTTCCTGTTCCTTGTAGATGTTAACGGGAAAAGAAAAAAATAAATAATCATTTATGATTGATAAATTAACTGCATTTTCCATGAAACTTTTCCAGATTAGCTTCAACCCTTTAAATGCACGGCCTTAAAAAGGGAATGTGCACCCCTGAAACAGTACATTTTGTAGTCTCTCTGTGTTTCGGCGTTTAGCACGGTGGTGAAACCAAACGACCTTCGATTAGCACGCTCGCTGCCAGCTCTGCATCCCAATCGGCCCCCGCCTGGCGTCCAGCCTGAGCTCCCCCCCCGCAAACGTCCGGCACGCGACTGTCAAAAACCCCACCCGGCAAACGCCTTTTGTTTGATGGTGATGATGATGATGTTTGTGCTCGTGATGTTTCCCAAGCTGAGTTATGGCAACCCCCAAAACCCCCCTAGTGGAAACAGAGAGAGGGGGGGGGGGGTATAAAGTAAGTCAAACGGTGATGGGGAGAGGAAGACGGACCAGACACTCTGCGCTCAGCACTTTCCCCGACTTAACTCACCGCTGTGACTGGCTCTTAAATCACCACCGGCTTTCTTTCAAGCCCCATTTACATTTAAGGGGAAATCTCCTCGCCTCGAGCCAGAGAGGTTGTTTTACTTAAATGTCTCAGGGTACATATCAATTACTGTAATGTAGCTCCTGCCGAAGAGCGTGTGGCTGCTCGGTGACAGAGGAGCCGATGCCAGGCACAAAAATACCCACCTTTTTTTGTTTTTTTTCGCAGAAAAATTAGCTCCCCGGTTCGTTGTTGCCAGTGGAAAAACGGAGCATGACGCTGGTTCATTCAGAAAGCACATTTCACTCATCCCACTGCAGTCTCTTTTTGACTTTCAGTTGGATATTGACTGTTCACCACTTTATTGGGTGTCCAGTGGGTTTTCCGAGGTTCGAATGAAGGAAAAAGGAGCACAGTCGTCACGTAATGACACCGGACGGCCAAAAAAAAAAGCCTCTCGGTCGTCTTGTTTGCTCTGAATCTTGCACAATGACGTTCCCACGCAGGACCGGCCGCGGCCCGATGATCCGTCAGCGGTCAGAAACACACTCTGTGATTAATAGCCCTCGCACCAGGAGCGTAAGCTAGCTCATTAGCATAATTATGGGAAGAGGACGGATCTGGGGTTAATTACCGACGAGGAGTCTAACAAGGGCGCCTCCTCGAAAACCTCTTCAGGGCACCTGCGAGTGCGCTCGGGGAGTAGCCGGGGAGTCAACCGCAGGCCAAACCCGCCAAATGTTTTTTTCCCCGTTCCGCTAAATTACCCCCTACAGAGCGCGATAGCAAAGCAAAAAACTGGACCCCAAAACCACAAACCGGCTCCGTCCCCGCTGGTTCAACCGAGGGGAAAGAAGGTAATAACGATAAACTCGACAGCCTAATCTTTGCGAGAGGCTATCTAAACTTTAAAAGTGAGGAACAAGTGCCGCGCTGATTGTTTTAGCCTCCGAACTCTGTGGCAAACTGCTGATTTGCGAGGTTTTCGGGACGCCGGGGCTCCCGGCTGTGTTGTTGCGCTGCATGTGGGCAGGAATCGGGGCTTTTGCCGTCTGCTACTTCCTGCTGCTACGCAGAAGTCTGCTGAATGCGCGCCGTCTTGGTGGTGGTGATAATTGCTTTAATCAAAGATAAAGAAGACTGGCCCCGGTGAGCCTTAAATCTGTGTAGCGGAAATTCTAATCAATGCATGGTCCATGTACGAGTTTGATCTTACTTTACCTGGTAAGATAAATTACTTCAGTAGAATATTTTAAATACATTTACATATACATCTATAGATATATAAATATGTGTGTGTGTGTATATCTCAAGTGGAAGATCTGTTAAGAAGTCAACTTAACATGGGATTCTTTTGCTAAGAAAATAATTTTTTAATGAATCTTCACTCTCAGTTTGTTCAAACAAACAAAAAGCAAAGAAACATCCCGTATGTGAGTGTTCTAAACGATGTAATACAAAGCTCATTTCTCTGCAAACTTCAAAAATATCTCCATATCTTTTAAGCTGATCTAGCTTTTTGGTGGGGGGTGTGATCACACCGATTCTGAATATTTCTCAGAAGATGTCGAGGGGCCCCTGTAAATGTTCCGTAGCTCTAAAAACGGGGTAAAAGAGTCCTACGGAGCCCAGACGGAGCCTGTTAAGACAACACTCACAAAGGTTTCATCGTCTCATCTGAAAACTAATGTAGTCATTCACAGACAGAAGCGTGCATGCTTAATTCATGCCTTCATCCCCCCGTTGCATCTGTTTTGGAAGTGATTTCGTGCACTTCTGAGGCGTCGGCTCACTTCAGGGAAACAGATACTGTTGTGTGGTGCTTTCAGGAGGAAATTCCCATCCAACGTAAGTGGGTTAGAGAAGATCTTCAGCACTCCGGTGGTAAAGATGTTGGCCCTGACTCGAAATATTGAAAGGCTACGTTTCAAATGCTAAATTCTAGCATGTCAATTTTTTTATTTATTTTTTATCTTTTACAAGCTACACCATCAAAACGCTTTTCCTTCCCAAATCAAACTCTTGCCTCCAATCAGAGGACAAAGTGAAACATTCATTAATTTAGAATGTTGTTTTAGAATGTTTAAAACCTGGCATGAATAAAAAGAATGAGCTTTGTATGATCATGATTGGAGTCAATGAACGGCGGGTCCAAACCTTAAGGTGGTACGGCCGGTTTTTCACCATTTTAATTAAATACATTGATTTTAAAACGAGAGAAAACGGTTGAAATTAGGTAAATGGTGGCTCCGCCTCTCATCTTTCCCATTCGGGGATCCCTTGTGGATGCTGAGCTAGCGCAACCTCGGGGGAATCCCAAGTTTTTCATGTGTGCAGAATCATTTTTCCCCTCATGAAAGACCACCGATTGGAAGTTCCGATTGCGTCCTTGGGGAAGACCCTGCGCCCCAAAACGCTGACGGGTGCATCGTTCAGTATCCTAGCAAAACCCTTCCAGCATGTCTTAGCGGCCTTCACTCACACAGACTTAAAAACAAAGCTTCTGGCAGTCTATAGTTAACGCAGACCTGCGTCAAACGAAGGCATGCTGCCTTTTACATCGATCCTATCCGTTATATAACGGCAGGAAAAAGGCTGTTTTGCCAGGAAATTCCCAACAGAGAGAAGAAGAAACCTCAATCTATTCGAAAATCCAGTCCAGGCAGATACAAAGAAACTGAAGTTACAAAGAGTGGATATTAGTTATATATGAATTTTAGGCAGAATATCAATTACTTATCATGTTAAGTGAAAAAAAATCTGCCTGATAGTTTAATAGAGGAAAGGTCGGGGCATCAAAACGTGTAAGAGCCTCCTTCTGGGGGACCTCGAATAGGCCCGAAACCGGATCTTTAAATAGGCAGTACTTTGGCATCTCCGTGTTCCGTCAGGATGACACGCCGTCCGGCTTTAGACAGCAGGCCGTGATAGATAATTGCCGTTTAGGCAACCTAACTGTGCAACGGTACGTCGAGTTGCGCCGTACATCTTCAATGTGGCGCCGTTGGGGCGTTCGCCCTAATCGCCGCTTGCAGGATATCGCGGGTAAATAACAAATCTCGTGTTCAAGCAGCCGTTGGGGTTTGGCCACGCCGGGCCTCGCTGTCGCACTTTTTAAAAAATGCAGCTGTTTGGGGGAACGATCTCATCAGACGACCCGATCTTAAAGGACTTAATGAGTCTTTGATATCGGCGATTCGTCAAAAAGCTCGCTCAATTACCCAAGCTTGTAGGACAGCTGACAGGCAGCATTTTACATCGGCCACAACAGCACTGCGCCTGGTTTTTATGGCGCCACCCATGGACAGGCACTGACCCCACCTTTCCGGAGAGCGCGGACTCTTAATTGCCTGGAAAATGATCATCTGCGCCGGGAAACACGAGGCTCCGAGTTCTCCCCTAATTCCCTCTGTCCCATCTCCATGATGACTCTGTCAAAGGCAAAAATGAAGAAAAGAAAAAGTGCCAAGCAAGAGTATAATGTGTGCCAATTAGCGTAAGAAGCAAAATGATCTTTTATTAAGTAACGCGGAATATTGTTCAAGTTTTCCAGGTTCAGGGACTCTAAATATGAAACATCTCATTAAATCGAGGTATTTTGAAATAACTGGACTCAGGGTAAGTACAAAATGATCTTTTTTTACTTTCTTTTTAACGATCCTTTGAGTCCTTTTTGTTCTATTCAAGATTTGTACGATAAAATCACAGTAATAGGGGCCAGATGACCCCCCCCCCCCCCATCCCCCTCCCCTCCCCTGAGCCCACCAGCTTCAGCAAACAATCCTTCATAGTCGCGGTTAATAATTCAACCATCGTCCAGGAACCACCATTACTGTTATATCCATTACAAATTGATATTGATAACATCAATAGAATTCATCTTCGTGACCAGATGTGTAACGTATCATTCTGGTGCATGAAGACATCAGACGATTGGACACAGACTCAACACGGTTGCATTTCATAAGAGGGAGAAAGCGTATCTCCGGCATAATGAATATTCAATGTGCATTTGCATGCGGGGAATCTAATGAGTTTGTATCTAGGTGCTCGTAGCACGAGGATCGTTTCACCTTCCCAACATCAAGGCTGCCAGGGCTATGCGGAGAAAAAAAAAAAGAGGTTTCCATTGTGTAGTCATTAGTTTTGCCAGCTGAGGACACCTTGTTCAGTAGCTTGGCTCACATAGAAGAGTGTCATCTCCGGCGGCAGAAACACGGCAGCATGTGTCTTCACACCGACTCACACGAAGCTTTGTGTTTTTTTTCCCCTCCCGGTCTGCGGCTAATCTGCGTTGGACACGTCGCTGAGCATTTATCAGCTGTCTGTTAACCCGATTCTTTAGTTGGAAACCTGAGAATAAACAAGAGTAGAAAAGTATAAACCCTCTCTCAGGGTCTCAAAGAGCCCCGAAATCTGGGTTTGATGGGCATTATCTCCTTGGCTAGCTCCGTCTCTTCAAAGGAGGACCGGACATAACCAAGTCCTGTTGGCTAGTTACCTCTGGGCATGAACAGGCCAGGTCCTAATTTATGTAGATGACATTGGAATGTGGTAAATAGTGTGTGTATGTGTTGACCCAAAGACATGGATCTAATGCAACAGAGAAAGAAAAAGGGAGAAAGGAAACAATCAGCTATTTACATAGATTATGTGATAGTATACAATGCTAAAGTGAGTAATTATAGCCAAATTTAAACAGGCCGGATGGACGAGTGATCGGGCGCTGGTCTGCAAGAGGCCCAATCTAATGAAGTGAGGGCTTAAATCTGAACAGTCCATGTCCCCCCAGTCTTTTCCTGCATCAATTTGAGCAAAAAAAAAGAAAAACAACACACACATTGAGCAGCCAGGACACCACCTGCCTGTCCTCGGTGACTGGAATCCCCCACTTCACGCTTTGTTTGATTTATTCACCGGGCTTGGGTGGGCTGGGGCTGGGGGTGGGGGTGGGGTTGGAGTGGCTGGTGGGATAGGGATATTAAACCGAGGTGTAAACCGAGGTCATGTTTGTGTCATCCCTACCGGATGGGGAAATAAACAGAGAGCGGGGACGTCTGTGCTGACGGTGGAAGCTAATATTTGGTGGGCACTCGAACCGTCTCGCCCAGGATGCAGCGAACCCTCACTGGACTGATATTATGTAGCTGGCAGCTGGACTAAATAAATGAACTGGGTGGGTTGGTGGAGCATTCTAACAGTTACAGTTGACGTCCATCTATTTCTATTCTTCATTGAAATCATATACTATTTTTTTCTAAAACTTCTATCTGATATTTTTATGTCTCTTCAATTGTGATAATTTCCTAATAATGATAATAACGATAATGTTACCAATAAACGGTCTTGATTTGGGTTTCTGACATGAAAACAGACCCTTTTTGGTTATTTTTTATGAAGAATTGTCAAGAAACAGAGGTCTAACTTTTAAATACTCAATTATATTTACTGATTAAGCAGCCTGGCTTATTAAGTTTAATTGAAATCAAGATGGCCGCACCGCAGAGCAACTGGCCATCGGACGGTGCCTCCTCTTTGGCCAAAGGGGGAAACTGGCCTTTACTTGAGTAGCGATCATTTATGAGTGCATCCCTGACCATTTTTCCCCAGACTTTCTCTGCTCTGATCTATTACTGCCGCCGGAGGGTTTTGACTCTATTCCTGCTCCTCATCATCGATGCCCGTTGAGGTTTATAGTCTCGATTTGGTCAGCTATGATCGGCCATTTTTATTTTTTTTTATTTTTTTTTTTGCCGCAACCCGACACAAGCGCGCGCAAAACGCCGTCGTGATTTAGCTTCAGGCCCTTCCGACATTTGTGTACACTTAGGATATGGGCTTTAATAAACGCTCATTGTGTTTTTATGTGTCTGTGTGCTCAGTGATCCTCATTTTAAACTCACTATCCATTTGCCTCTTGTGGAGCCCAGCTCAATAAAGCTTGTAATTTCCCAGCCGCCCACCGTCAGGCGTCCCCCTCCTCAAACCACTCAATGACAATAACAATCCACCAGGGGAGTGACGTCGGGGGGGCGGGGGCGGGGGGGGGCTACCGATTGCAGGTCCGCTCAATAGGTCTGCCAACAAATAGCTTTTTAATGTTCGGCACAACAGCTGAAAACAAAGCCGATTGTTGTCCATAAGCCATCTGAGGCCATTTAAGCGAATGTGATACATGACTCATGAAGGACTCAAGGTGTCAACAACATCGGGCGGTGAGGGGGGTGCAGAGGGATGTGGGGAGGGGGTTGGGAATGTGCAGGTTGAATTGGCTGGCTGTGGTGGAAATGCTCAGGAAGGAGTTTCTTGCAATTCAAACACTCAGACAAAAGCTTCAAAGGGATTCCTGCGGAATATTCATCCTCAGTTTAGACATCAATTAGTTCACCTGTTGTAGCTGAGCCCCGTCCGTCTGAGAAAAATGTCTCCCAGAGAGGCATTAACCTCTTTTCATCTAACCGTCAAGCAAACACAAAGAAAGCTTTTGAGACGTCATTTCAAATAATGCTAATTCAGTTGACTGGTTTTTATTCTTAAAACAAGGCAGCGCAGGTGATACATTCCCGCCAAGATCCATTTTCTCTTTACATTTTGACGGTTGTGCTCGGCTGTTCTTGGTTGTTGTAGGATGTTTTTGTATCGAAGCCAAAGGAGACACTGGCCCCTGTTGAGAGATCTCGACTCGTCGACAAAAACCTCTCATAAAACAGAATAATACCGAGTTTCTCTCAGCTCTGACAGAAAGGAATGAAGGCAATATCAGATGTCTCCTTTTGCCGAGCCACAAATCATGGAGAGCCGCATGCCCCCTCGGAAAAGCTATCCGTCCAACCAAAACCACCTGCGGAGAAACCTTTTCACATATTTGGAAAACAATTCGATGTTAGCACCTCTAATTTGTCCGTCCCACCAATGGAGGCCACCACTTTGGTCTTCAACACTCGGGTCATGTAAATAGCCATGGGACATTTGACCATCACCAGTCCCATGGATGGAGGCTTTTCCCGCCAACACCTCGGCTTCTCATTGAGGCCCTTACTTATACGATCATTTCCTGTTTGAGTTCGTACAGGCTGAGGTGTCCTAGACGGCTTGGCCTACGCTCCACTTAGGCCCACTACCTGTTTATGGACACATCTGTCTTAAGACACAGACTCCCACAAAGCTGAAACTCAGCGGTGAAATGACATTAAAGGGTACCGGGGGCGTATTACAATCCGACTCTAAGGGCTCGCGACAAAGATTTGCGCTCCTACAGTCAAACGACTCTAACTATGAAGCTAACGCTAGTGGGTTTTTCTACCTGATCTCGGTGAGGGTTGGATGGATTGATAAAATATCAGGCTGCTTTAAGCGTGTCGCTACACCGACGGGAATCAAGTCATCTTGTCAAAATTCCGTGCAACAATCTAAGGATCTTATCGTAGAGGCACTCTGCAGGATACAACGCAAAGCCGGGGGGTGGGCGTAGAGGGGTTGGGGTGGGGGGTGTCTGTTTTTACTGAGCGTTACAGTTGGACCCCCGTTGCACACATCAACCCGCCGCCTTCAACCCTCCCCCCTCACATCTGCCGCATCTGCACAACACAGAGAGGCAGCCCTCCGTAGGACACCTCCGAAGCAAAGACCTCGCCTGACTAATATTAATTAAACCCTCCTAACTAATTGTGTGTTACTTTTTTTGCTGTCAACCAATTATGTTTTACACTCTTGGGGGGAGAAGAGGGATCCCCTGCTCGCTGTGAAAATTCCAGCTGTCACCGAATTTCAATAAGCATGTATTTAATTAACATCCCAGGCCACTGGAGCATATCGATATTTATTCCTCTTTACGGAGACGGCGGCGGCGTATGTTTGTTCTGACTACAGTCGGCCTGAAGAAACCCGGCGAGCCCGCGCAACATGGGGGGGAAACATTTGATTTGATCGAACCAGCGTTCAGCGTTGTGTTGTGTCGTATCGTATCATATCGTGTTGTGCGATCCGGTTAAGGGCCCATATTGATGAGCGCCCTGCTTTACCTCCGCCGTCCGTTTCTCGCCGTGTCTGCCCCGTGTTGTTCCTTTATCAAGCCGGGGAGTTTTTGACGGCCCAACAGAAAATCGTCCATCATCCAGATTTACCCCCGCGAACCCTAATATCTCGCAGACAGTCTAACGCCATAACTCCACGGGCGACAAATGCATTTTGGAGGAAGGGTTTGTGTGTGTGTGTGTGTGCCTGCAGTAGGAGGAAGCATGAGGAAAGGGGGGTTTGATAGTGACAGAGAGAGCTAAACTCAAACTCTAGCTGTCATGCCATAGGCAGCTGGCCGAATACCCCCCCCCCCCCCCCCCCCCCCCTTCCATTCCACCTGCTTCCTCCCAGTACTGTCACACATAATGAGGCCCGAGCCGGAGTCGGAGTGAGAATGGCGGCGCTCCCCAATGGTTGTGCTACATATTTTAGCATAACGTCCCCCCCCCCCTACCGCAGTCCCTGGTGCTTTCCTCTGCAAAAGGAGGCGCGCTTCATTCGGCGACATGCTCCCGCAAGGTCACCCGTTTGAAATGGCCGTCCGGGCTAACGGTCCCCAACAGGGAGGGGTTTCGGGGGGATTGTCGGGGAGCCGCTTCCCGGCACAGGGAAATGCTCAGAGGCCTGTTCCGGTATAGAAAACATGCCCAGGGTGGCAGAATCAATCCCGAACGTTCTCACTTTCTGGACTGGTTGGACGCCCACAATCTACATTTGAATTCGTTGCGCTGAATGCGTTTTTCTCCACAAAAGCTCCCCCCTCGCCATATTGTAAATTCAAGAAAACCACCGCTCCGAGATGTGAACGCACAGAAACGCTGAACGGCTCGCCCTGTGTCCTGGAGGCGCGTTTGCCTTCAGCAAGCTGCTTAATAATTTCCCTTTTTTAATTTCACATGTAACCAGCTCAGTTGGTAGAGGTGTGGGGGAAGGCCGGGCCCTCAGCCGAAGCCGCCAAAAGGTGTGCAAACCGATAAGTAGAGGCTTCCCAGCGTCGAGACTTGGTCAAACCAAGCAACCGCACCAAGACCTCTCAATTTTATGCACTAAAGATGATCAATTAAGCTTTTTTTCCCCCCTTTCTACTTACATCCAGGCCCCTCGGGGCTTCCACATAAAGATGAAGGCAGCTTTTTTTTTACTTCCTCTCTCCAGCTTTAGCCATCGAGCTTTTAAGAGGTTCATTTTAGTGACAAGTGTTATCGTGTCAACCTAAGATGAGAAGGGAGATTGTAAAAAGTGAAGTAATTACCCGAAACACGTGATTAGAATGTCATCCGGCCGACAGGGGCTAATTAGAGCCGTCCCTTCTTGTCATCTTTGCTCCGATGACAGTCCATAATGGCAGGGGACCAAAACCCTGTTGTGAACTGTGCCTGCGCCGGAGCACACAGATGAGACGGCCCTCTCGCTAATTTGTGTCACTTCGCTCATATTAAGCTTTTTACAGACCTTCTATTAAGCCGCGCTCCCTCGGCGGCCCGGCTCTCGCCTGACCCCGCGCTCCTTTTTGTCAGACTCGCTTCGGCGAGCAGGGAAAGTCACTTTGTGCGTTAGTGCCAGGGAGCGCGGAAACTTTTGCCCCCTCCCGCTTTTTGGAACTCACGAGGGTCTTTCCTCGCGATGCAAAAAGCCGAAACAACATCAAATCAGAGTTTCAGACAAAGATGGCCGCCTTCTCCAATCACTGAGGGTCTATTTTTTTGCATTTTGTGCTCTTTTGTGGGCACAATACTGTCTCCTAGTGCTTCCAAGCAATCAACTTAATCCTCTTTCCACTTTCGTTGGTGGTTATTACCACGGCTTGCATTTTTAGGTGAGAGCATACATGTTTTGGGCCGGGTAGCCCAATTTATTTATCTATTTATTCGTTTATTTCATAGGGACAAGTATGTTTCATGAAACATGTCACACACAACAACATTTTAGCAAAGGCTAATTCTCAACGCCTGTCCCCAGTGAGGCTTTTACACAAAACACAGGGACTGTACACAACAGAAAAAATCACACACTAAAACATCACAGATACAAGATTAGGACAGTTAGATTATTACCGTAATGTCCACATGTCTGACCTCTCAATAAAAAGTCTTTAAGTTTATGTTTAAAAAGGTCCCATTGCCCCCCGCCTTGCCCCCTACATCTGGAACCAGGTACCTCACTTCTGCAGGTTGTTAAACGCTGTACCCTTTTGATTTGAATCATTTTGGACGAAAAAAAAATTAGAAATCAGCAAAATAAATGAGTTTCACCATTTTTTGTTTGCTTTACCGGTCTGTGTGAGTCGTAACAGCAGTACCGGTGTGTATCTAATGCCTAGGCTGTCAGCGTGCATCACAGCACAGAAATCTTATTAAAGATACTCGATGTGATAAGCAAAGACGGCTTGCATTGTCTCACGCCGTGCTTTCATTAGAATGTGACAGACTGACAACAAGAGAGTGAACTTTAAATCCACACCCTCAACTTCTGAGGCTGAGAGAAGACACTAAGTGGTAACCGTCTCAGCTTGTGTTGTGGGGGAATGGAAATACCAGAGCATCGACTTAACAAGGAAAGAATCTGAAGGTAAATAAGATAATAATGACAGGAACTACCAGAAAAAGCTGACATTTTTTTGATGCCGTCACAAAAAAAAAAAGTCGCTACGGGGAGAAATTTAACCTAAAGATGAGTAAATGAGAGTCTGATGTCAAATTTTATTATTGAGGGACTTTAATCGAGACAATTTAAGTTTGAAAAGAAGCAAAAAATAAGCCGGCAATGATCTGATGTACGTTGTGTGTTTTTAATAAAAAGATGGCTGCTGAAAATTATCTTTTTTTTTTTTTTTTTTAAAGACCTAATGCAGTTTATCCACAGAAATACCAGATGAATGATCAGCCTTCAGACACAAAACAGGCCCATTACTTAGTTTTTTTTTCCCTTCTTAAGACACAAACATGAATAACTCTTTTTTTTACCTCAAATTCAGCTATAATTTTGTCATTAAACTGTTATCATCGCTCATTTATTGTAATGGGGCACATTTATTGCAGCAGATTTTTTCCTTTACCACTCCACCAGAAAAGCAGATAGAGGGGGTAAAATCCTTATTGGTCACAAACAGTGAGTAAATAACAGCTTGAGCAAGGACGACGGGGACACGGAGCATTACTCATCTGATTCCACAATGAAAACCGGCGCTTGAGGGACGTGTTTATCACCTGAAAGGAATGTTTTTGTCTCCTTTTTTTTTTTCTTTTTTAAAGGGGAAAATCTACGGAGTATGAAGGGTGCCGCAATTAGATTCATTACACGAGCCAAAATGCCATCCCGCCGAAAACGCGGCAGTCAAGGTGAAAGCTCCGCTTATACCGAGCAAACAGCTCCTCGGAATAACTCCTTCACACCTACTCTGTGTCAACAAGGTGGGCCTGCGACGGCGGAGGACAGCTTTTCCAGACGAACTGCGTCTGCTTGCCAAAGTAGCATCCTAGCTTAAACTTTTTGACTGAGAAATGCACTGGAAATGCAAGATATTTTCCATTCGGACACTTTCATACGTCTTATTTTTTCATTAGCATCTTCGTTTTCTGAGTTGTTCCTTTCCAGGGATAAAGAATAATCAAATTGTGATTATTACTGTATGATACAGTATATATATATATATCGTCTTGTATGATACAAGACGATATATGATGATAGGTCATAAAAAAAAGGCATAAAGAATGAGAATTTAATGTAATTTAGTCCATTTTGGGCCTTAACTTGGATCACAGTTTCAAATGTTCACGAGATCTCTGATTTGATGCAGGTGAACGAAGCAAAAAGTGATTTTTTTTTAGGCGTGAACTCGCTAATTGAGGCTTCGGACTGACACTGCTAAATGGTCTCGGTGTCCCATTATCACTTCGAGAGTAAAAGGAGTTTTCAAAAAATCACCTCTGAGGAGAAAACAAACGCTCCGCTGCATTAAGCTCTCTGCAGTGAATCGCTGCAGCTCAAAGCCGACGGCGTTCCAGCAGAATTAGCGAGTCTGCCTTTTTTCTATTATGCTTATTTTGGGCCGTGCATCCGAACGCCTCGGTGGTTAATATTCAAGGCATCAACCGTGCTCACCACCAGCATTGTTTTTCACCACACTGAGCAGAGGACAAAAAAAAGAGATGCACCGGGAGCTAGTGAGAGGCAGGTAATGGAAATATGATAAAGTGCAGAGTCACAGAAACTACCAGGATGACATTATATGATGTAAAAATGAAGAGGGCTCACTGGGTGTCAAATCAGCTGCTTTTTTTGCCGTCGTTTTTTTATCCAGCTAACTTTTATTGGTTCTTTGTCACACGTTGTTGGTAAGAATGTTGGGTATTGATCTCATCCCCCTGTTCAATAAAGCAACTTTACAAAAGCAAACACTCCGAAATTCAGAATTAGTCCGATGAAAGATTAATTTCCTTCTCAAATATAGTTTTTTTTGGCTGCAAGGTTTTGCTCCAGAACTACTTATAGAGCAAAATAAACCATAAGATTGCTTCTAAAGTGTGTTACGCGCTCCTCCAGAGTGCAAACCGAGGTGGGTTTGGCTGCCCTGGTTTTTGCCTGAGACCTTTTGTGTGATTTGTCAGATCTTCTAGAGTGGGCAGGGTTAGCTAGCTGTTCCCGAAGTCGACATTCAGTGTGATCACCAGCAGAAGTCACCAAGATTTGCGTGAATGTGATGATAGCACACATCTGTAGATCTACAACCCTGAATTTCCCCCCTTTTTTAAAATAATTTCTTCAAAAATGATTAATTTGAAAAGAATGTGTCCTCCTCTTCCTCCATATGTCTTCCTCGATGCAAAGACAGCCTTCTCGGCTATTGTTGCGTTATTGTGTTGTGTCAAATTTCCCTCCGTTTGTGACATTTGTAATGAATTTCTCCCAATCATTTAACTATTTCAGCAAATAATCAAACCTATCAAACAGGTTAATGTAAACTGCGCCGATTAAGTCAAACAAAAAAAAAAGTTTGCATTGGAGAGGCATTTTAATCCTGATATGTACGTTGGCGTGTTGGCTGAGGAGTTCGCACAGGATCCCGGCTCTCTATTTGGACACAAAGTGAGCACCGCCGAGGCTTTGCCGCCTTTGGGACCCCCCCCGCCCCCCCGCCCCCCCGCTCCGGCCTTTTCCTGGCTGAGATCTGCAGCCTTTCTCCGCTCCTGGCAGCCGGCATGCCTCCCCCTCGGAACATCGGAGAGTTTCCATCTATTTCTTCCTTTTTGTGTCTTCTTGTGTCATCTTGGCTCTGCCAAACACACACAAACACACACACACACACACACACACACAACTGCGACACCTATAGTTTGGCACGACTAAATGGGGTTAAAAATGAAAATATAAATTAGTTAGAGTAAACCAGAGAGTAAGAATCAGATACATCTTTTTTACCTTTATGGTAAAACAAATGTACTAAATATATGAAATTTCCATAAAATGGAAGAATAATAAGCTTTAGCACAGCAGTGTTTGAAAGTAATGATATGAAAATCATCACGTTTTGTCTTAATAGGCATTTATCCCATTAAATGTAGTCATTTTTTTCCCTTTAGACATTTACAAAGAGAGACGTGTACGCTCATTGTTCGAGCACAAAGGCTTTAAAGAGTTGACGATCTTAAGGTCAGACAGGATGAAAAATAAGCTAAACGATCTGCTGTACAAAAGAAAAAAAAAGAAACAAAAGGCTTTTGCTAATGAGGCTTCTTGTCAGAAAGCGTTCGGGCACATTACGACAGACTTTCCGTTTGCTCACTGGAGAAATCCGCCCGTTTCGGAGTCGTCTGCGCGGTCACGACAGGTGACGACGGCATCTGGCGCCGGGGGTTCCGGCCCGGCGCCGCGCACGTTCCCCCGGAACCACGACGACGACAACGACGACAACAACAACCCCGCGAAGCCGCGCGGGAGGAGAAACGGCAGAACAAACGGCAGAACAATTAATTACAGCCGGTGTGGTGTGATGTGTGAAGGAAATAAATTTCCCGTCAAATTATCCCGGGAGACCTGGGGGGGCTGCAGACGGGAGCGCCGAGGGTAAGCGGGCAGGAAAAGGAGGAAGAGGAGGAGGAGGAGGAAGGCCACGCGATCACGATCAATGGCACCAAGGAGGTCGGCGTTTCGGCGGGAAGACCTGGACGACAGTGTTCGAATTTGGCTAAAATTACTCACTTTAGCATTGTATGCTAACACATGATCTACGTAAATTACTTATTGTTTTTATTTTCTTTTATAACTATATTTTGTGTTGAAGTCTCTCTTCTCTATTTTATTTCTCTATTGCATTGGATCCACGTCTTTAGGTCAACACAAACACACACCATTTGTTACCACGTTCCACTGTAATCCACATGAATTAGGACCTGGCCTGTTTAGTCTCAGAGGTAACTAGCCAATCGGACTTGGTTATGTCCAGAAAGAGAGAGAGATTTTTGGCTGTGAAGCTGATATACTTTGCCTGTGACCCAATAAATGTCATTTTTTTTTATACTTTTGATCCACTCTGGTTTATTCTCTGGTTTCCAACTAAAGAATCGGGCTAAAAACGGCGAGCAGCTACCAAAAAACACGGATTCCGACGCGCAGGTCCGTCTCTTTTTCCCTTCAAACGTTCGCACCCAATCGTTTCCCGGGGGTTTCTTTCCACCGGCTGCCTTTGCTCCGAGGCCCTCTTTTCATTTTTTTTTTTTTTTTTTTTTTTTTTTGCCTTTGCGGGGCTGTTTTCAGCCACAGCAGGCAGCTGGTTTTTAGCCAAGAAGCTAAAAAACCCACTGAGCGCCACCTGTTGAGCGCCAAACGAGACGATGGGGGAGGGGGGGGGGGAGGGGACGAGAAAAAGAACAGGAGGGAGTGGAGAGGAGTCGTGACTGCTTTGTGAACGGCGTGCAGAAGTTTGTCAGGATTCTCTTCGGCAGCTGAAGGAGGGGGAAGTCATTTCCTGCATGAGTTGGTGGAAACCGACGCCTCAACTCGGAATACTGAGCTTAAATTCTCCATTGTGCACCTGATTATGAATGGAGAGTAAACACAGAGGTGTTTTGGGGAGAAAACAAGTGTGCACCTGTGATGGGGGGGAATCATTGGGGCGGAAACTTTTACACGCACACACACACACACACACAACTATCACGATCTGAAACTCCTCGTCTTTCTGGGTGGAGTTTCTCCAGCTGCACCATCTCTAACATCCATATTAAGTCAGTTCTGATATTGTATGTTTCTTTTAACCCTGTAATGCATCATATTTGATATTTTGCTTCTGAAACGCTTTGCATCATTACAGGGTAAAAAAAAATCTTTACTCAAATTCCTGTTACACAAAATCACATACAGCGGGCAGAATATTACACACAAAAAAATAAATAAATAAAAATAATTCTACACATCGGTCACTTTGACTTTACGCACAGTAATAAATTATGAATATTTAAATATTATTCATCAATCAATTACAGTATATTAATCTTTTTCCGGCGTCCCGTACAATGAAATTCGTTTCATAGGACCAGATAAAGAAATTCTTTCTATTAATTTTTTAGGCTTTAAAGGTTCAAGAAAGGTTCAAATTAACATCTGCTGCAGAAACTGTTTAGCTTGGCATTGGAACTGGAGAGAAAAAGTGCAATGAATAAATAACAGACGTGCTAAGTACTTGATTAAGGTGTCATCCTCTGTGTAGCTTATTTATCTATCAAGGTGCCGACGGTGTTAATTACAGGGTAAAAAAAAAAAAACGCAGTAAAGCGGGTCTGTTTCCGTGTTGCCACCGCTAACAGATGCCATCCAGACTACGACACCCAACACGGCTCCCTCAGGGCGTCCGATCAACTCCTGATTTTGAAATGTGTTCCATATTTACTTCAGCCAAGTACGAGAAAGCCAAAAGAAGCAAGTTGTGTTTTATTGTAAAGCAGAGAAGAAGAATGATCGCTTTGTGTTTGGTGAGAAAAATGGAAAGCCAATGCCTTTTTTTCCTCAGGTTCAAACGGCATCCTGTTTAATATTTGTCTTTTTTTTTAATTAAGTGATTAAAAGTGAGAATAACTGATCCCCATTAGAGCTCAGAATGGATTTATGGAAATTTCTGAGCCAAGTTCAAGGTCTGAAAATGAAGAAATTCGGGTCGTCCATCACGTTTTT
>JABUIW010000089.1:1008692-1038532 GCA_013363375.1 Menidia beryllina
CGTCCACGAATGGTGGTCCACAAGTTTCCGTTCTCGGTCCAGAGGGGATGTGGGACGGGTGTTTAAAGAGAAATGAAATGGCTCAAATACAGATGTTCTCTCCCTCTGAGGCATTCAGGGCTCAGAACTTTCTTCTCTCAAATCAAAGACAATTCGTTTCCACTTTGATGTAACTCATTCTTAGGAAAGCAAGCTGGCTGTCTGTTAGCAATAAAAATGATTAATCGAGCCAGTTGTGCGGTGAATGTCAAACTCTAATAGATAATTATTCCGTCACATATGCAGCGCGGTGACACTTTTATGACTGAGAACGCTTTAAAAATGGGATTTATTTCATCATAAGTGGCCGAAAACACCTCTTTAGATGTGTTTTTGTAACCTTTGGAGAAAATTCCCCATCCATGTCGGACACTTTCCATAAATTGGACCATGAAGAGCTTTAGATGAACGTTTTTCTTCTACTTCGCCACTAACACTTTTATATTACCTGCTCACGTCACACATTTGAAGCTTTCGCAGAACCTTTAATCAACTGGAACGTCCATTTGGGAGAGCGCATTATTTGTTTTGAGGTGGGGTTTTTTGATGGCCATTGAAAGTCTAAGAGTCCCAACACCAGGAAACAGGTGGACTGAACACATGAAGAAAGAAAATCTTTGTTATTTTGGTCTTTGTGGCACATTTACACACTAAATAAATTAAGTCAAAAGCCAAAGTTTCAGGCCTGACTCCGGCCTGTAGACGCTCTGTGGATTATTTGTTCTGCTTCCATTGAGCGGATCGTTTATCGCCCGTCGCTTTTACCGAAGGCCGCTGAGAGGAACCGATTCTTCGATCCTCTTTTGCATCGCTCTGATTGAGCTGCTTGCCCTCCCGCCGGCGGGCTCATGCTGTGTGGAGGTGAGTCAGACGAATCCTTGTCAACACGGACTGAGCAGCCACGAGTGCCCCGGTTTGACACTTTACCAAAGCTGGGAACTCCAATATATGGTTAAAGTCCATAAAGTAGCACAATATCTATCAGGGATATTGAAACTTTTCCTTGTATACATTCAACTGGATGTTTCAATAAATAAAGGTCTGTGAAATATATGATGACTGATGTAGGCAGATAGGATATGAGCATCTGTATTAGGTCAGTTTTACAGATAAAACGGGTTCTGGTAGTAAAACTGTCAGTTCCTGCTAAGAAACACCTTCTCAAATAAAGTTTGGCACATAACACTTGACCACCAACTACTTCTAAGGTTTAAATAATCAGTTGTCTTCAACAAGTGAGTCCATCTTTAGATACTCCTCCAATTTTAGGGTTAAAAAAATTAGCAAATTCTCCATTTATGATTAATGAAAGAGCTTGATGTTGGGGTAGAATTTGCATTCTACACGTGCAATGTCCAATATCCCATTCGAGAGTTGGGGGGTCAATCGAAACAAATCTTTAGGGTGAAAAAATGTTTCCAGATGCTGGGCCGATACTGAAGTGATCCACCGAACACCGGCTGGGACTAAAAGGGGAAAGAAGAGGGTGAGTTTTCCCTCTTGAATGCGTTAACTCAAGTCGAACACACAATACCTCTACATGTTCAGTCTGTTGTCGAGTGGGCATAGGCTGACTTTTCCCTCTCAGTCTTTCTCTGAGAGCGACCAGTCAAATGGGATGCAGACACCCCACCGGCAGCTCCGGCTTCACACAGATCTCGCTCCTCATCTGTCCAGTAGATCCCGCCGTTCCATCGGCACTCTATGAGACGGGGCTCTGGGGCGTGACGCAGTCACGGTTCGAACAGTTCAAATTCCGCAGGCGTTTTTTTCAAAGTGTCACGGCAAGGACGAATGAATGCGCCCCGTCGGCACTCCGCAAGAGCGCCTGCGGAGAGACAAACCTACATACTTTAATTATTCATTCATTTTCCGTGAGGGATTCATCCTGTTGCAACTGAAATCGGGTTGATAGGCAGGATGAACCCCTGATCAGGTGCCCAGTTCATCACACAACAACCAGGACCAGTTCTGTACCAGCAATTAGCCTCAACTGTTGGATAGAGCTGGAATATCCAGAGAAAATAGGCTGTTTCTTTTTACAGGAAGGAGACAATCATTGCCTCCATAGCACTGTGCAAGCTTGTCTGGTTGGGATTTTTTTCTTAAAGGAACATCATGAAATCGTGGGAAAGATCGATAAATTAGCTACTTGAAGGAGTAGTTTACGATCCGGGACCACATACTGGAGCTCTAGAGGTGTTTAGCATTCTTCCCCAAGAGTTATATTGAATATAGTTTGAATTGGCTTCTAGCAAAGGTGGAGAGGTCCCGGTAGCAAATTGGTTCTTCCTCATGGCTTGAAGAATTACTGAGTCCTAAAGCGAGAATCTTGCCTGAAAATGAATAAATATTACACACCCCAGAGGACCTTGTGGCTGCAGCCTCCTGGAGTTGTCTGGTCTTTGTCACTCTTGCCAGTGAGAGGTGTGAATATTTAATGAATCACCTGATTTATAGTGTTCACAAGCTTTTTTTTATCATTGGCATTTGTAGAGAAGTGCAATCAAGTTATGGCCCCCTGTTAATATTTATGATCCAATTGAGCCCAAGTCGTTATGCCAGGGATTTTTTTTTTTAAAGAGTGGTTTTATGACTTGATTGTCAGCCATTTTCAGATAATAATGAACAGGTTATCCTTTGCTATTAGCTCCTGTTTCTTGCTTTGGAGAAAACTTATTGGGCTCTCAAATCCCAGCTCCCCACCCCACCCCTTCCATAGCTGGGTGATCAATCACCGGCTCTCTTCTTTCCTCTACCCTCTCTGTTCCCCACCCTGGGAGTGAGTCAGCCCAGATTTTCAGGAATTAGAAGTTTGTTCTTGGGGACGTCAACAGAAAAATGTTTACTCGGCTTTCGCGTCGCACATTAAACGCTGCGCGCGAGCGCGCCGCTCAATTAGCGAAAGGATGCCGGACTCGCTGAGTCGGCGGTTTGAGGTTCGCCCTCAAATCGCAATACGTCATGCTGAGAGATCTGCAGGTTGCCAGAATAATCTGAAAGTGCACTGTTTATTGGCTCTGAACGAGAACACTGGGTGCCGGCTCAAAGCAGTGAAAAGTGATGAAAAATGATGCAAGGATTGAGATTATTTCCAATGATTCTACAGACCTTTAGGGATTTCTCTTGGCAAGGCTGATGAGAAAGCCAGGCTCAAATCTAATAGGAAAGACTCCAGTCTAATACCCATTTGGGCCAAAATTGCTGAATAGGAGTTAAAAAAAAAATCATTTGTAAGACTGTCTCCCTCAGCCATTTCCAACTTTTGTTCCTTTGAAATGGTCAGCAATTTCTTTCAAGCGTGTCAAATCTGAATGAGGACATTATTCGTCTTTCTGAGCCCTTATGTTCCTTCCAAAGGCAACAGAAGCGGCTTAAATGCCTCGTTAGGCATCAGGAGGGCTCCTCAAAGGATAACAATCACATCCGCCCTTTGGGATTGGAGGACGGCCTAGATGACATTTATAACTGCCCACACGCGTTCGGAAACTGGTAATGAAGTCGTTGGCGAGGCCCAAGAATCGAGGAAAAAGGGAATCTGATCAAAGAGACGAGGAATGAAAAGCTGTGCCTCATAGGAGTGTCCAAGTGTAGGAGATACTGTCAGTAAGATGAGATGCAACAATTTAGCATCACAGACTGTGAAAAGAGAGTACAAAAGCACAACATTTTGCACCTGAACACAAAGAAATCTACATATTTCAGTAATTAGTAATATGGGTATCCAACTTTTCCTGCTGGTTACATCAATCGAGCGCACATCAATCACGAATCTGACACATTTAGTCTTTTTCTGACTTTTTTAGCTAATTTGCTATATGGAAAATCACCTGTAAAAATAAAACAAAACTCTGAAATGTCTATTTGCTATCGTCTAATACATGAATTATATGAAAAATGTAGTGATTAGACTTTAATTATTACGGCTTAACTTTAAAAAACGGAGCTCATATCGTTCTACCGGCACACCTGGAGGCCCATGTCTTCTCGGCTGGTTGTTTGAGGAGGTTTAATGTAAATCCAAATCCTTAGATTTCCAGAGAGAGCGATCTGAGTTTTGCGGCGAGGGGTCGTTCCTTTAAAGAAAGCACGCCCGAGTGAAGATCTGCGAACTTGGAGGGCAAGGCGAGGACGGAGAGGGTGATCCGCGAAGAAACGCTGTCTCCGGTGGTGGGATTAGGCCTCGGGCTTTGAGTGAAGAGTCGGATTGAATTGTGCAGCGGCCTGGACTCGTTCCAACCTGTCCGAACTGATAAAAACGGCGGATACCGAATCGCCTTGTTTCCAAAGACACGTTTTAACCCAAGAGACCAGGTCAACACATAACGGTTTCTCACTCCTGTCTCAGGCTCCACCACCTGAGGACTCCACCACAGTGCAGTGTCGTGGAGGGGGGTGGGGAATTGAATGAACAACCTTCCCTGGTAGACTAATAATATCATGGATCCGGAGTGCTTGCTCTCTGAGATGAGTCCTAACAGAAGGCTTGACAGGAGAAAATGATGTGTTGTTCTCTGCTGGGATAACAGTCCAGGTCCCCCATCAGACGGCGGCTGCCGAGATATGAAGTGTACACAAACCACAGGTTTTTTAAGCTCCTCGAGGGTCCACAAGGGAAGGAAAAACTCATAGAGCAAAGGAAATGAGTGACAGCGAGGCGCGAATGCTGCTGTTGAGAGAGTCTCAAATAACACATGTGCTTGAGTGTGCTCTGCCAGTCTGGAAACATGCAAACAGAAAAAAAGTCTCACTTCAAAGCGTCGACAAATTTGAGACACACTTGAAATGAAGTACGGCAAATTGCTTTTTAAGTCGAATCCTGAACATTTCCATGAATATTTCATTGCAAAGCAAAGTTTCTCTTGCATGGAGAACTGGAGGTGGGTAAAGCTGTAGGCTGAAAGAGCAAAAACCACTTGCTCATCACTGCTATCCTAAATATGCGCCAGTAATAAATATCAATTTTGTTTTTTTTTCTCAGAGCATCTCCGTGGAGTGAACACTTCACAGAAAAAACAAGTCTATCAGTTTAATTATATCTGGGATGTTTCTATTAAAATAATGGATTATAGATTAGCTATAACATATTTACATTTAGACTGTCTTATCTAAATTTAGACAGTCTAAGCGTACGTTACATACATTTGTCAATGCATATAACAGACAATAAGACTGTTTTAAGAAGATTTTTTACAAGAAAGATTTCCTCCATCAAATCGTATTTAATAATAACACAAATAAAAGAATCAGCACAGGATGATGTGGATTTGCTTCGTATGCTCCATCTGCTTTTTTATTACCCCCCCACGCCACACGTGATACCGGGACAGTGACCGAAATCAGGTCTGCACTCTGACTCTGCCTTTAACACACGTATCAGGCAGCGGGCGGCCATTTGTGGGAGATAAGCAATGGCAGCGTTACATCAGTTAAAGTGAAAAACAACACCGTGCTGTATCGGCCCAGCGGTGCGGCGCCACACGGAGGAAAAGCAGATACACATCGCAGCGGTGTTGGTGTTATCCGGTTTAAAAAAGGAGAGAAAGTTCTGCACCGGCTGCATTCCTGCCATTGCTAGCTGTTTGTACTTTAGCCTGGCTAGCTAACGTTAGCTGGACAGGCTTTGGGCCTGCTGAATGAAATTAAATATGGAACAAGTTTCTTTGTTTTTTTTGTATGTTGTCTTTTAGAAACAAGGTTTATATTTTTAGGCACAAAGACAAAAAGCGGAAAACCCCAAAGAGTGTCTTCTTTTTTCTTTTTTTTCTCGCTAGCTAGCCAGCTGGTCATGGCAAGCAGCAGCAGGTGCACACAGTGAAATCATGTAAGCAGCACCACATAAGATCATTTTTAATCATAACCAAAGTCCACGCAAACTGATGAGGGATGTTTTCTTGTTGCAGCTAGCAGGATGTTGCACTTGTACCTCGCTAGCTTGATATGATGCTAGCCTCAGCCTCGACTTTCATGTTTTTAAAGCAAACACAGAAGATTTTGTCCAATTTGGAGGTTCAGCATCCTCCCTAAGGAAAAAAGGACATGTAGCCTGAGCTCCAACCACCAACCCCGATAGTCTGTAAACAGTTAATCCATGTCAGTGATGCCTATTTTATGACATTACAGATTTACAGCCTACATTCAGCTGTTTTGAGCTTTTAACTGTATAAAGCTTGACCCAAGATAAGATAAATGAAAATCACTTTTTTATATGAAGTCTTTGTTTGGGTTTTTATCACCATGTAGGGAAAGGCAAAAATATAATCTAAATCTGTTTTTTAATTAAATTCTTTTACCATAAATAAATAAAAAAAGTGTTGACCTTATGATGAGGCAATAGGTGTAAATATGATGCATACAGCATTAAAGGGTGAGGAGCACTTTCAGTTGTTTTGGACCCCTTTTCATAGCCCCCTGCTCCACTTCGGATGGCACAAAGGCACTTCGGGCTCTGCGGGGCAAAGTTTGAACAGCGCTTATGCCGACTGATTTTGACATTTGCGTTCCCGCCGAGGTCCCTCTGGGTGAGACAAGGGAAATTTCAAACACTGTTCGCGAGGAAAATAAATAAGACGTCCCCCGTAAAAGCTGAGGCTCAGAGTGCAGCTCTGCTGGGATCAGACTTCACGCCTGTGTCGCCGAGTGTCTTCCTACCCTCTTGTGTTCCTGGAATCATTTCATCTGCCTACAGTTGATCCGCACTTCTCACATATTCACATCTCCAGGGCGAGCGCTTTGATTCCCCGGGCCTGCGTTCAGCCCTTACGGAGGGATCTCGAAGGCTCTTGAATATCCATTTCAAAAAGTAATGAAGATTTACAGCTGAGATGGCGACTGGCCCAGCAGCGAACGAGCAAGCTGATGGAAGTGCCAGACCTCAACCTCACTGACCATTTTTATGAGGATTACATGATTTACAGGAAAGCTCTGTGACAGAGAGGAATTCCTCCAAGAG
Source organism: Menidia beryllina (assembly GCA_013363375.1). Taxonomy (NCBI): domain Eukaryota; kingdom Metazoa; phylum Chordata; class Actinopteri; order Atheriniformes; family Atherinopsidae; genus Menidia; species Menidia beryllina. The sequence goes on from JABUIW010000089.1 coordinate 1,015,684, forward strand.
TCTTTGGAGGCTTGACCCTTTCATTTCTACCATAAATGATGATATATAGAACTGTAAATGCATGTACAGAGGAAGCTTTCCTACAGTTCTGCTAAATATACACCGGAAATCTTTTATTAACACGACGGTTACAAACACTTTTTTACTTTAAGTAAAGGCCCTAAGCTTTTTATAACAGGCCGTCAGAGGAAAAGCTGGTTGAAAATACTGAGAGGGAGGAATTTAGGCAGAGTTTCTGTTGTTTCAGAGGGGAAAAAAAGACCCATTAATGTTGCAGTAACTGAACCGGGTCCTCATTTGACAACCGAAAATAAAACAACCCTTCTAGTGTCCACAGTTTTCATCATTCAGCGCACTAGCTTTCATTTAAAGAAGTTCACACACGACAGTTCTCGGACAATTTAGTACTTTTTAAATACGTAAAAGGGCAACAAACAAAATGCAAAAAAATCCCAAGAACCTGACGGGGAAGAGGAGCTCCGGAAATGTGATGCAATTTTGGCGAAATTGTGAAACCAATTGTGGTGCGCGTTGAAAATAAATAAAAAAAGACAGCTAAAAATGTTTAAAAAAACGGACGCCTGGCTGACAGGATGGAGCTGTCGGGTGAAGACCATCAAAAGAAATTAAAATAAGCATTTGCTTTCCAAGATCTGGTGAAGAAAGTCCACATTTGTCTGTTTTTTAGCTAATCCAGACCTAACCCGGAACCAGAATGGCTCCATCCCCGCTGAGCTACCTGGCAACAAGTGACAGATAAGTCACTGAAATTTGATTTGTGATTTTTGTTTTCTATTTAGCTAAGAAGGCATCGTGATTTTAAAGGAGATGTTGCATGGTTGCAGTTCCAGGAAATCAATGGAGATTTTTTTTTCTGTTTTTTTTTTCTCAGTCGCATGGCTGCTCTGGTTGGGGAGGGGAAAAAAAAAAGAAGCTGCATCCATATCTGGGGGCTCTGATGAGGCGTTTATGTCGTTATCTGAACAAAAAGGAACATGTAGCTTCTGTGGTAAGCATCAAGTGTCAAGCATTAATCATTTCACCCTCAAAGAAACCCGGCGACTTCCCCTTAAGCTGGCTTTTAATGATTTGATTTGAACCACCTCAGAACCCGGCTCGACGTGGGCGGCTGCCTGCTTTGACTGATGGGCTCTGGGGGGGGGGGGGGGGGAGAAGTAGAAGAAGAAGAAGAAGTTGGTGGTTTTAAATCCAGTAAATAGAGCCGTCGTGGCAGCGGATAAGCTCGGGAAACATCAGTGAGATCTTAGCTCGCTTCTGACTCCCAGAAAAACACAAAGCCATCTTCGGTTGGTAAATACCCCCCATTAGAGAGCGTTTTAGGCCAAACAAGGACAAGAAAATACCAAGTTTGAGCCGGGCGTTATTGGCGTGTACAAATCTCCTAACTTGTAAATTGGGCGACATGGGAAAACCCTTGGCAATACATTAGAGGAGCGTTCAAAGCCAAAGCATCCCATCGATTTGACCTGTGTGGGCCTTGCAAGCATGAGCCATTAGTATATTCTCAGATTTGTTTGTGTAAACGAGCTCCCAGGACGATTGTGTGGGAAACAGATCCAGGAATTTACAGCTATCAATCTGCGAGACAACATGAACACAATAACCTGTCCTTGGGCACTCAGACTAAGCTTCATCTTTTTTCTTTCTTTAAGTTTTTACACAAAATGCTGCGATAAACCGTCATTTTTCCCCCCTCTTCCATATCTCTCTTCATTGAAGCTCATCCAACAATTAGAATTCCTCCGAATTAGTTTCAAAAGGCTTTTTGTTCCCAACAGAAAAGCTACTTCACCAAAGCAGATCATTTTGTTTTGGAGCGGGGGGGCGGGGGTTGTACTTAATGTACAATGAGCTGGTGATGAGTGAGAGGCAGGAGGCTTTTTTTTCCTCCTGAGTTTTGGAATCAGGACTGGAGCAGAAAATTAGAAATGCATTCAGAGCTATTTTCAAAACATTCAGAGACAACTCGCCCCAAAATTTTCTTTTGCCAAATCCATATCGGTGCTGATTAGAAGCTGCTGAAACACCACAGACGAACAAACGGTCGCCCGGTTTGATTCTCCGAGCTTTGAAATATTCACGATCTTTGACTGAATGGCGAATTACAGCTGCCTGAGTCTGTAAGGCGTAAAAAAAAAGAGCGTGTGGAGGAACGAACGCATGATTTTATTCAAACCAGTGAAGCCTCTCCCTCCTGTTTTATGACATTAATCTAACCTGAATGGGATTTTTCGGAACGTTGTCCACAAAAATGTTCCTGTGAACAGTTTCATCTCAGAGTTTTCAGGTATCAAACTCCAGAGCATCAGAAAAAAAAACAGAAGAAGAAGGCTCTTGGTTGGTTTGAGCTAATGGTTCATTCTCAGAACACGGAGCACCTGGTTGTACCTTTAGGGGTCTAAAGAATCTTCAATTAGGGTGTTTTCTCGAAGACACAGCTGTTGTTCCCATGTAGTTTATCTATTTATTATTTTGGGAACATCGTGTGCCTTCCAGGGCCTCTAAAAGTACAAATATGTGCCTCTTGGTGCAATTATTACTCATATAAGGTACATGGGTTGAGAAAATAACTCAAGAGACATGAATATGCTCCATTTGTTCCCCAAAAAAATAACAAAAAAAGGACAAAAATATTTGCTTTTTTGCCTACTATTTGCCTTAATTTCCACAAATTGTCATTCTTTTCTGAGCCCTCCAACACAAAGCCATCAGACTCCCCCAGGAAAGGCCCCAAAACTATAATCTAGAAACATAAATGGCGAATTTCCCCCATTTCAAACCAGCTTGGAGTGGTTTGAAACAGCCTAAAAGCAGCTCCGCTGTGAAAGCAACTTTCTAATCGCCAAAATCCTGTTTTGTGTCGACCACAACACGCAGCCCAAACTGGATTTCGGCGCGGGCAACCTGCGCAAACGCCGAATTAGATTTTAAACATCACTTTCCGTTCTCATTCCACTCGCTGAGGTACAAATAGGCCTGTTTAAGTAAAAGCTTCAAATGTTTCCGAGGCAATTTCCAAAGCAGTTGGCATCCATCAGCATTTTAACAATGTTCTTTGGCACCAAAAAAAGCAATTTACCAACATCTGAACGCGTTCCTGCTTGTCTTAATTTATTCTTTTTTGTTTCCATTCACTCTCAGACCGAGCATCTGTATATCCTTTTAGAGCACTAAAAAACAAATGAACCTCAGGCTCATTTCAGGAGTTTCAGGAGGTCTGTCGGAATTACAATCTCTGCTGCTTTGTCTATAAAAAACAAGAGCAACGTGCAGGAAAACGATCTGAAATCTATCCAAAGTCGAGACTTTTATGCCACTTAAGAGCGATGCTAATGTGACCCCGAGTGGTGTCTGGAAGTCAGAGGCTTTCTCTGGGATTACACACCTGTGTTGCGCTTACATCCTCCCACCTAATCGGTGTCAGATTTCCACAAAAAGATGGGCTGCTAGCAGAGCGACGCCCCTCTGAAACCCGCTTGATCTTTCAGTGGGATAATCACCGAGGAGGCTGCAATGAAAAGAGAGCAAACTTCACAGCCGAGTTTCTGAAAAGTCGAGATTCTTCCCTTTCAAACAAAGTTCTGAGCAAATTCATTGGAATAAAAAAAAAAATAGGCGTCGGGATTCGTTAGACAAACGCGAGTTCCTGGAAGAAAAAGGTGCCGATTGTGGCATTTTCAAAACCCACTTCCCGCTCTACTCCCTGGGAGATAACTTCTAACTCTCCCTGCTTATCAAGCAAAACCAATCACGGGGCGGCCCGATAAAGGGATATAATTACCGAGCAGAAAAATAACCTACCCGCTCGGAAAATGAAACGGTGCCGTCTGCTTCCCCGCAAGTGTGCGCGGTTCAAAAGTGTGTTCGGTCAGCCGTGGCCCACTCCGCTCACAGCGTTTTACTACCTCCCAATCTCCAACGCGACCCCATTCGGAGGCCCATCCTGAGCCGGAGAGCCCGTTAGCCGTTAGCAGTTAGCAGTTAGCACGGCCCAAACAGGAGCTGAAGCAAATCAGCCGTGGGCGATCTGAATTGGGACCAAATGGCTCTAAGAGACCTCTTAGGTTTCAGTGTGGGGCATTTTCTTGCTATGATGTTAAAGCAGAAGCTAAAGGTAATTTGGGTCCACTAAAGAGCTGGTCAGGTTTTCTATAGGCCAACAAAAGGAGCCTTTATGCTCCTCCAACGTTGGAAACACATGAGGGTTGAGGCCAAATGTAGAAGAGACATTTAACTGAAAAAGAACACCCAGTTTGAACAAACTAATGATGAACGTCAATAAAAATGAATGAATTAACTGATGTCTGGATAAGATGGTAGAAAGCTAAATCTCGTCTAAATACAGCTACGATTCAGTTCTGCCATTTGTTTTTAACTATTAAAAAAATAATAATGATGAATAAATTACACAAAAATGTGATTTTTGTGTTAAATCATCAGAAAGATCTGATTTTGGGAACATGCGAGTGACAGTGGGTGTCAGATTGTGGAAGCAGGCAACAGGTTCACTGATAAAAAATCCTTCAATTCGTGTTAGGGACAGCAAGATAAACACCCAGAAAAACATCTACCACGAAAAAAGAACTGGCGTTTTTATTTTTTACAAGGAGCAAAAAGGAGAAAGTAGAAGAAGTAGGAATCAGTGGGCCCCTAGCAGCTCATTTAACAAACAGGGAATTGTTTTTTATTTGATATTATACCTTTGATGGCAGGAATTATCGCTCACATTTGCTAAAAAAAAACAGAAAAAATGATGAAATTATGGTTTTTATTTGCTCTTTAGGAGTCGTGAGGCCTTAAGCCAATCGTTGCCTTCCATTTCCCGCCTTTTCACCCCTACGTCTACCATTTTAAAGAACTTTTTCTCAAAAATAGGAATAAACCATACAAAGCCTTCTCCACTACTACCTTCTTATTTTAGAGCAGGGCCGTGTGTCTTTTAGCATTTGAACTAAATTCATTCAGAGAAAAAAGAAACAGAAAAGGTCAGCAACCTCATTTCAATCAAGAGCTGATTAGCGCTGTTCCGGTGGGGGGGGGTGGGAGGCATTTCTAGGTGGCTTACGGAGCCCTCTTGCACGTGGAAGGGATCCGAGAGGCTGTGCCAATAGAAATTTAGGATTGAGCTTCTCCCAGTGTGAAGTTAAAATCCCTCTGAGCCTCTTGCCATTTCTCCAAGCACCTTAGCCTTATGAATAAGTCACATCCATAGATTTATGTATGGAAATGGGTGAGCGGGGGGTGGGGATGGGGGACTATGGCCCGCCGCCAAGTGAAATAGGCTGTACAGTCCTTAAGGATGATGGATGGGTAGCAGTAGCCTGGCATAATGACTGGTCCCTGAAGTGGACCAGACCCCTGTGCATAGAACAAGCTTATACATCACGGTGCCTCGGGGATCCGGCTCACCCCCCCCCCAGCCCCCACCCCCAACCCACTTCCCCCACCCCCCCATGCTACCTAGGTACCGGTCTCAACATCTACGAACTTGATGGATTAAGACAAAGAGGTTATTTATGGAGCGAGCGGAGCTTCAGGAGCTTGTTTGTGCTTTGCCCACACATCTGTTTGCCGGAGGGGAGAGGGAGGCTGGACAGGGAGCACCTCGGAATCCAACCCCTGCCCAGAAAGCGGCTGGCATGAAACGAAAATTCGAATCAAACAGCATGCCAGAGTTATGTAAAGCCAAGTTGATATGGAACAATAGTTCGGCCGGGTTTTTTTTTTTAAACTTAAAACGATCTTTCTTCAGAGGGAGTGTGTGGGCTGGATGAGGCCGGTTATAAGTGAGCTTGTTTCAGCTTGAAAGGCAACAGGGGGGAAAGACATATTTTTACTCTCCCTTTGCACAAAATGCCCATAACAAGTAGAAAATGTGAACTACACTCGAATCAATGTGTTCCTCCTTTGAGGGTAACTCTTTGTATCTTTTGTTCTTTCTGACTCGACTCTGCTTGGTCCTGGACGGCTTCTTTTCTCTGCCGGATTACGAACCACTCCAATCCCCAACGAACACCCCGCTGATAATGACAAATGGCTCGACGAGTTTGCGAATCTGACCGTTTGTGTTCGGATGACGAGACGGCCGCGATGCTCTCTTGGCCGAGGGGACCCGGCTCCCCATCTGTCAGGAGGCGCGTCAAGATAGCAGCGGCTCAATATTCCTCTGCGAAATCCAATGACTACTTCAAGAAGATGAATAGTTATGAGAAGATAAATGGGAAGGGCATTTAAAGTTGGGCTGCAGCCTGTGGCCGGGAGAATACGAGCCTCCAAACATCCAAACATCTTCTTTTAAATGCTAATAGTCATTGCGTACATCCAAGAGTCGAGTTGTTAATTCAAAGGAAAGCCTCTACCACCAGCAACACCAGGTTGGTGCTCTTTCACATGTCTGGCCTCCTTTGTACCGTTCCTGTTCCGCTAACACTGAATAGCTAATAAATAAGGATCTGTGGGTGGATAAAGCTGATGTGTTTGTGTGTGTGTGATCCAGCATTTTTAGTTGACGTTATTGCACCTTAAAGAAAATGCTATCAGACCGGCAGACGGTTTGGCACAAGCGTTGACGGCATCAGGAAGACGAATCTCTTTATTCAGTGGGAAGTGATGCATGTTTGCTGGCACCGAGCAAAGCTCCGACGTTCGGTGTCCTGATCGTGAACTAAAATGAAATCAAACTTTGTCTTCGGTGGGGAAGGGAGCAGGCCCATTCATCCCCCAGCTTCGCTTTCAACTGCCAGTAGAGAAACATCAAAGCTTAGTGGGAAGCCAATGTTCTCCTGCACAGGAACCCCAAACCCATTCAAAGCCCATTCAAGGCCTCTCAACAGGCACTAATGTTCCAAAAAAAAAAATAATAGGGTTCATTATTCAGGTATTTCAAGTGTCTGGACCAATGGCTGAAGCATCCAACTCCACTCACAGCTGAATCATCTGGTTGGAGGTTAGTGGGCGTGGCTTCCAGAGTAATGGAATAAACCCCTTAGAGCAGTAATGTTCGAACCTCCATTCAACTTGAAAGCTGGAAATTCCAACATCTGTGTAGGACGCATTGGCAGTTGCAGCACACAAATAATGAAGGGACGGGGGGGTCATACCCCACCCCCCAACAGTCCCACCCCCAGAAGAGAGTTGTCCTCGCAGTATAAGAGAAACTGTAGAAATTAAAAGTTGTTTTTTCTTAACTCTACATAGAGGACAATGGGAAGTATTCTTTTAAACGCCTGAACGCCTCAAAGTGAACAACATCAGACACTAAAATGGTTTTATACATTTTAAACCAATTGTGTCTTTATTTTTTGTCTCATGTGGCCACATAGATTTATTAGAGAGCCTCAGATTGTAAAAAGCGAAAATGTTGTTTTTTGCAAAGAACATTTTTAATATGAAGATTTTCCTCATCATTTTTTGCTATAACCACTTCCATTCCCATGACAGAGTCTAGTTATAGACTTATTTTCTCCAACTAATTCCATGTGCGTTGATGAAAAGTACATCTGCTGTCACTAATTTGTTAAGCTAGTGAGAAATATGAGGGTTGAAATTCATCTGTCAGGCCTTGTGAAAGTCAGTGCTCAAACTACGCGAGCCGTTTGTTTCTCTCTGTTTTGATAGTCAGCAATAAATCCTGGATCATTTACGTTGCGTGTCATGACTGTGCTGGGTTTGGATCCTGGGGTTTTCTTCAGTTAATATTCTAATACGCGTCGTAACGATGTTCTCCTCGATTGTTCGTCAATTAGCCCACGGCTCCGTAACGCTAACCCGTCACGCTCACGGCGATGTTCGACTGTAACTGGAAGATTTTTGGGAGGTGAGAGCGCCTTTCAGTGGCGTTTTTTGGTTTGAAGTGAGCGGGAAAATCACCTCGCTCGGTAAACCTGTTGTTTTCGAATAATTTCAACACCAGAGAAGGTGGGCTGAATATTCTAATCTCATAAGCCGCTTAATTCAGTTGCTGTGACTTCATTACATCCTGTGCTGTTTGTAAAACCTGAACACTGTAGGGGGGGGGGGGGGGCTGCTGGAGGACAGAGTGTATCAAAAGTTGTGAGAAAGCCTTTTGTTTCCTTGATAAAGCATGGTGTGTTGTGGTGCCGTACTCAAGAGACCAGAGCTTTATTAAAAGTTTGACCAGGGCTGTAATAATGAAATAAAAAAATAAAAACAAGTCTGGCTCCCAATGCGCAATTAAGCGGCGGCTGAAACTATTGATTTGATCTTTTGTTTTGTCCGTCCACCCACCTGTCCCGTTTCTCGCGAGGGAACCATCACAAACAACACAAACGCCAGTCACGGCCACAGTTTCCTGAAAACACAATCGATCCTTTTACACCAAACCTCCACCACCAGCACTCTGAATATTAGTCACACTGTAATAAAACAGCTTCCACAACCACTGTTTGCTCACTCCGACATCCAAACTGTAAGGATTTATTTCATTTGGAGATGAGCGAAGCACACAAATAGCCACAAAAAGCCTCATTTTTTTCTTTTTTTACATTTAATGTTGACCAAACTCAAAGGATCTAAAGCCTGAGAAAAACACAACTATTTAAAATCAGGCTGCTTGGCCGGACTGTGCTCTCAATCCAGGAACCCTTTTCTCTGCATGGCCACCTTCCCTTTGGTAAAACCTGCCCCTCAATCCGAGATGGAGGCCATGTTCCAGACCCCGGTGGCAAAAATGGCATTTTCCCTTTCATCTGTGAAATAAAACAGTGTCGCAAAACTTTTGACAGGCCCAGCATAAACGGATCTAGTTGGCATTTTGTTTATGTGTTTATATTTATTCATTTGGCAAATTTTATCCAAAGCGAAAAACAAAGTAGAAACAATGTTACATTCTGTATTTGTATATATGAATCCATACAGATAGCCTTATGCAAAGTTGGTAAAAGGCTTTATCTTTCCATCTTCTTCTATCTATCTTTAAAACAGAACTCCTAAATACTGTTTTAAAAACTGTAATCTTCTCAATATAGCTCTGCCCAATATTGTCCTCTCTTCTAACATTGCTAACGTTAGCTTATTTTATATGTGCTAAACAGTTAGACTCCAGCCATAACCTGAAGTCCCCAAAGACTTTAACATCTGAACTCAGATGGGTCTCCCAGCAGAGTAGATGTTTGAACTGTGGGGGTGAAAAGCGACAAACTAAACCTCTATTAATAACAGAAGCCTCTTTATTGTACTTTTCCCGACACTCCGAAGCGGCGAGCGTGTGAATCCAATAAACAGGCGCGGTGCTTAAAAATCAATTTGCTTTTCATTAAACGCGTTTGTGTTTGAATTCTAATGATTTTTCATTTTCAGATGCTACAGAAAGAAAGAGTGAGGCGGCATTAGTGTTGGGCCCGTGGGCGTGGACTCCCCCGCGGGGCTCTCCCACTTCCTCCCACCGACTTAAAAAAAGACGCGCACGTGAGGGCGGACGGGCGCGTTTGTTTGGCTCGGACGCGGGGAGTGGGCGTCGGTGCGTCGGACCGCGCCCGGCCTCGGCCGCCATGACCTCTGACCCCGCTCCCTGGAAAAGGCGGGCGTCGAAAATAAACAGACAGAGAGGCGAGCCTTCAGTTTTGGTTTCTGTGGATATGCTGACACGGCGGGATTACGCCACCAGCTCCGCTTTGCGACCACGAGCTCTTTTAGTGGCGGAACAAAGTGAAACACAAAAGAGATTTAACGTTTCTTTTTCTTGTTTGACTGGATGCTTCGTGTTTTCGCGCTGCCGAATGGGACTTTTGGAGCCTCGTGTTTACAAGAAAGCCTAATAATCCAGACTTTCCCCCTTGCTGAGAGATGATTTTTTTTCCCCCCTCCTCCCCTTTTGTTTGTTTCTCAGTCGCTCTCTCTATCCGCCAGGAATCGTATCAGGCGCTCGAGGGAAAGAAAAACTCAGATTTCAAGTCCGAAAAGCGGCCGAACGATCGTCAGGCTGTGTCGGAGCAGCTGTGCCAGATGAGGACAGATGTGCGGCGCGGTAAACGGCCTCTCCGGTGTTTGCAGGGCTCCTCCAATCAATCCGCTTTGATTCGCCCCAGTGGCAAAGGTCACTACCGACACACAACAACAACAGAAAAACCGTCCCCGGCTTCATCTCACACACACACACACACACACACACAATGGCCCCACCGAGGCCGGCAGAGCTCCTTAAAACACGTTATGAGGAGATTCCAGGCTGCATAATTGAACAGTTTGCACGCAGCTTGATAGCTGGAAATCTGCTTCATTAATCAACTCCCACAGAGTTATGAAGGCACGAGGAGGAGAATTTTCCGCTGGCACCGAGCAAACATAATGGGATTGCTCCGTGTGAACTTAAGACCTCAGACTACATCCGAAAGGTTAAAAGCACGTTATACATGATTTATGTGCGTAAGGCTGAGCGAGGGGTAAGCAAACGCCTCGCTACGTGTTTTTGTTTCCTCGCGCGCTATCGCGTGAGGCTTTTCTCGGAAGCACCAGTCAATAATCATTCCATGTTCTCTGTGCTTTCTGTGAGATTGTTGTGGTATTCAAAGTTCTACTCTGCGTTAAAAGCAAATCAAGATTAGCCAGATGTTCACTAAAAGTCAGACATCCTTAACTCATCTTCACTGTTAGCATGTTAGATAAATATAGGGCTTTTTTTTAACCAATAATTTAGATAATTAATTATGTTTTATTACCTCTACAGAGTGTAATCTGCCTCTGGCCCAATCACAGCGAAGATAGTTCTTTAAAAAATATTTAAATGGACCATGTAAATGCATTTGAAGCTGGATGGGACATGTGGGATCGCTTTCATTTAACTGAAATTTCTAGATATTTGACTCTATTTTGGGGGGAAACAACACAAAAGAAAAGTGAGATGAGTTGAGATGCAGATATTAGCTCTGCAAATGTGTGTGTGTTCAGATCTCACTTAAATCTCCTAAAAGAAATTAAATAAATAAACTTCTTCATCCTTCCTGCCAAGCTAGCAATTCATTGAACACTAGCAAAGAAAGCAAAGATCTCAGAGTGCATAATTTCACAACTTAAATTAAAGGGTTTTTTAATTCGACCTTAATCAGAACACCCAAAAAAACAAGGTACCAGGAAGTTTGCGCATCTTTCCAAATGTGATTTCTAGGCTTTCAAATGAATCCCTGCAGAAAAAGGAGGAAAAGTTGGACTAATAACGACCTAAATCAGACACAAAGGGCAGGTTCTGACAAAGGCCTGGTTCCCTAAGCATTAAAAAAAAAGCAACCCACCAGTCCTCGTGTTCAAAAAACTAAGCACATTCCAATCAAAAACAAACCCATTGCCAATCCGCCGATGGACATCTTCAACAGGAAGTGAAGTCGTGTTTTCGGTGGTCCTCGCTGAGTCAGCACATTCTCCGGCCCGATGGCGGCGGGAGCCAAACGCGTCCATTTCTCTTGGCCCAGACAGACGTGATGAAAAGCCCAGGTGTCCCCGCTGCCAAACGTTAATGGGGGTCGGGACGGAAACAAACAAGCGCAAGCTGATTATTTTATTTTTTTCATCAACGGTAGCGGCGCGACGTGAGGAATATCAAGCGGCCGTCGGCGAGGCGGGGGAGGGGGGCCAGGTACATCAGGTCCTGGAATCAGGCTCATTATTTCCAGACGGGGCCCGAGAAGAGAAGCGACGTTTGAGAGAGAGGGGGAGAAAAAAAAAGCACAAAACACACATCCATTGCATTGGTAAAGACGAGGCTCCTGGGTTTTTTTTTTTCACTTTTTCCGTGACAGTTGGCGGGATGTAATGATGAAATATACAGGATCTCAGTCAAAGGCGTCCTTTGTGCCGGCGCCTCGTCTGATTCTGCCGGAGCCCGAGGAGGGCTCGTCACCCGGAGAACAGGCAAAGGCAGGGCTGCGAGAAGTGTTTTACACCGAGCCGAGATGATTTATTAACCTAAGACTCGGCAGTCTTTAAAGCGTGAGCCGGATCACAGAACAACCCCGGGACTCCCGGGTCGTAACCGGGAGAAAAAACGAGCGCTTTGGCAAACTTCGGAGCGATCCGGTGTTCTTTTTTTCACCCCTAAAGTTTCCACATTAGAACGGATTTGTCCCCCTCCAAAAAAAACGATCGGTCTTTTGTGAAGGCTCCGGTGCCTGGAAGCCTCTGTAAAAATCTGATCTAATCTGGGGTTTTTATCCAGATGAGTGACCCCCTTCCATCTTTGTGACACACACACTTCTCACTCCGTTGAACCCACTGCCGCAGATTTCCCAGTAAGCTAGGTTCAGCCTTAAACTACAAATGTATAACAATGAGTTCAGCGACCCGGAACACCTTTCCCCTCCATACCGGCTGCCCGGTCGGACGATTCGTCTCCATTGGCCGAGCCGGTTCCTGTCAGAGAGCACAGAGGTCGTCGGCCTTTGGAAAGTGTGTGTTTTAGAAACTAGCCGTGTCGTCTGAAGCCGCCAGAGTCGCTTTGGAGAGGCTTTTAAATCCTGTCTGCTCATTCCAGGGACTTTGATGCTGGAACTGCCTGATTACGAGATTATTACTGATCATTTGCGAACAGAGGACTCCGACAAGGCTTGGGCCATAAGTCCTGCTTCGGCCACACTTGTTAGCTTGTTAGAGTTCTGAGTAAGAGCACGCTGTGTTTTCTTATTCGAGCCGGCCAGCTGACTCCAAAAAGGGGAAATCAACAAAATCACCACCAACTGCTGACCTACCAGACATTTGCATGAAAAGCGGATGAGACAACCCCATTAACTATTCGCAGAGCTTCCTCTGATTCACTGCACATGCGGCGTGCCTAGGTGGTGGTCTCCTACGCAGCTCCGAAGCCTCCGTTACATCCGCGGCGTTCCGATTGGAGAGCGCTGACCCGCTCGGGTTCCTTCCCCCTCGCACCTCTACGTGTCTCCCTGTTAACCACAAACTCTCCGAAGCCTTCGTTATATCCACACAAGAGCTGGTGCTGAAAGATCGAGGTTACAGGAACAAGAAACCTGATTTGTGAGGAAAAAACCCAAACAAACGATGGAATACTAAAAAAATATATAAAAAATAGTCATAATAAGCAGATCGGGCATCTCTTCGCATAGTCTGTAAACACTAGAGGCTTGTGACTGAAGCCCAAAAACAGGGACTACTGATCATTCAAACAATCTCAATAAAAACCAGTTTACTGTTCCAATCGGCCATCAACCAACAGTTAGAATTGGCTATGAACCTGGTTTCTCAAAGGCAAAGGGTCGACTTCTGTGAGCCCAAAGAGATCATAAAACTCTCCTTTCACACGACGAGACATCCACCGCTGGACATTGGTCAGGGGGGTTCAGACCCCTCAAGGATGAGAGGAGAAACATCCTTTAGATCCAAGAGGAAGAAGCCCAGCTTTCTTTATTCCATCTCAGAGGATCCCTTCAACCTTAGACATTAATTTTCTCTAAAAAAAAACGCAATCGCAATGTGTAAAACATCATTTCAGTGGAGAAGAAAAAGGGGGAAGCGCAAGTAGAAGACTTCAGACGAGAAGCAGTTTACACATAATTTGTGTTTTCCTTTAATCGCAGCTAATTGAGTTCGTACTGGAATAGGCCTCGTCGCGTAATCGAATTCAGCGCATGCAACGGCTTGTTGTGCCAACTTCTGAATGAAAGCAGAACACAGCTCACCTGGAATTAGAGGATGCCGGCAGTGCCAAGGCGCGGTGGAGCTAGAGAGTTTACGGAGAACTTTTGCTCCTTCCGAAAGTGGGGCGGTATCTGCCATGCGGTGGACCGTTACAAAGATAGCAGGTGGTGCGGTAAACAGGTTAAAAAGCCATACGTCAGGCTCCGGGTGATGGTCAGATTGCCTTGGAAGAGGTACAAACCGAATGGCATACAGCAGGGTGCGGTCCGGGGCCCCTTTCAGGTCCCCTGCTGTCAGTCCAGGCTAAATATTGACTTGAATTTTGCACAGACGGGAATATTTGCAGAATGGAGAAAGTTCAAGTCGAGCCATTTCATTTTCAGGTCGTGTACCCCACCACCACCCCCTCCCGCCTGTTGCCGCTATCGTCTTTCCATAAAAGCTGTTTTCCTGTGGGAACTTTTACCGTTCACCCTCCAGTTGAGATTTGCAATTTGGATCACAGAACGGGGAGATGTCGAGAACCGAGAGGGAACAGAGGAAAGGCGTGTGGGTGTTTTAAGACAGACGATCCATTTCAAGGCTTCCCCTTTGGGAGGTTTCGGAGGTGTCGAGCAACTTGTTTGTTTTTTGCAAGAGAGAAGTTGCTTTGCATCTCGTGTGCGTTCCCGCACAGACACAGTCGTCTGTTGATTTGTGGAGAGGATGGAGGACAAAGGCCCCGCAGAACTGGGGAGCCTGAATGCTCCGTTGGCTCTGGGAAGGAGGCCATCGATCATTCGAGACACTCATTGACAGCCGCTCCTGTCTGGGTGAAGAAGACCTGTTTACAACAAGAAATAAACCCCACTCCTCGTCCTCGGAATTCAAATCCCTGTTAAAGGTTTAAGGAAAAAAAATTTCCGAGCTCAAAATGACAAAAAAATTCCAGTTTTTGAGGGATTAAAGAGACATAGTCTCATCAGATCCACCATCCATGGAGCTCCACGCTGGATTATTGAAAGCATTCGTGTCTGAAACTGTGTGTTTGGAAGCAAAGGCAGAATTCATTTGCCCATTTTAAGGAAAACAAAGACTTTTTCCACAAGTGGAGCAGACCGGCCAGTGAATCGAGGGAACAGGAACATTGATTCAATTTAAATCCTCGATGTCAGCAGGTTGTTGCTTTTACTGTTTTTAGGGTTTGATCCAAAAAAGGCTGAGGCCAGATAGAGAATATCCAGTTTGTCCTAACAAAATCAAACCGGAAACCCTTAAAAACAATGTTCTTTAAAAGACGATTGGACGGGCCTTATGCATATTTTTCCCTCCACAGTGCACGGTATTATTAAACGGTTCAAGGAATCTGAAGGGATTTCATTACAGAAACGGATACCCCGCGCTCACAAGCACAGGAGCAAAAACACCAGACAGAAAACGATTGCTTTCCTCAGTCTTAACACTTTCCCCCGTAACTTTTTAATTCACGGCGTTTTTCACCACTGGCTGTAACATTAAAAACCCCCGATTGAAACCCAAGAAACCAAATTACAGGTCTGTAATTGTTTGTTAATCATAGTTTCCCGGGGTTGGAAATGCGTGTTTTCAGTCAGGCTGACACAAAGATGTGTCCGTTGTTGCTTTATTCCCGACGCCAGGCCGGGCGCCTCCAGGTGAGCGGAGAGCGGAATGATTGCGGAGCTGTCACTTTATTTAGATTTGCAAATTGTCTCCTCGCACCTGCCATTTCAGGTTCGCCGGCTTGTTAAGAGCCCAATCAGCAGCTGCCCAAACAGCCGTTTGTTGGCTCGGTTTGACACAGGGACTCGTTGGGATAGACCAGAAACTCACATTTTCGGTCGGGAAAATTCCGGAAGGAATTGAAAGAGCTCCCAGCCAAAGGGGCCCTCGTCTTTTCCCTTTTCTTCGAAGGCAGGACAGTAACGGACAGTTATGTGCAACCAGAGCCAAGTCGAGCGACTCCCGTTCCGCGATATCTGCCGGAATCCGCCATTCGGGAGGAATTCCATTCCCCGCGAGGACAAACGCCGAGAAAATGAAGGGATACAGAGACCTCCCTTCCAGAGGACCTGTCATAATCCACCAGCAGAGGTTCTCCTCTTCAATTAGACTCCCCCAGGTTAAAGTTATTACTTTCTGGGAGAGAATTCCGGTAACAAACAAACGCGGCGCCCTCGGGCGGCGGGGTCCTGTCTGCTCATTTGTCTAAATTCCCCTCCATTTGTTTCATCAAAGTTTTGGCCTTGGCCGAGAGGAAATGATGCGGCGTGCTGCACAGACAGATTTATCTGAAGGGCTGATGTAGCATTTCAGGCCACGAGCTGTGGGCCGAACAATGATGAAATCCTGCGGCTCCTGAATCCATCTCGACATGAGTGATGGAATATCCATGCATATCGTCTCCACTTTAATCAAAATCTTAGATTTTTAGGAAATAAACATCCAGCAACTGATGTTAGAAATTCATAAAACTCAAATAAAATGCGATGTCATTTGCCTACACAGTGTCAATAACTAGACAGCTATTTAAGAAAGCGGGATTTTAGAAGGATTACAATCAGAGAGCGGATTAAAATTGCTCCCATTTTCCTTTTTGTGTCTTCTGTAATGAGCAGAGATGTGGTAAACATGCGTTTCCGGTCATGGTTTCGTTTCAGAAAAATCTGAATTGGGGAAAAAACCTTGAAGCATCTCGCATTTCTGATTTATTTAATTTTTTTAAAAAGCTCACAACTGTCTCAGATTCCAGTCTGCCTACGTTTGCTTTTCCAGCTGGATAAAGTCTCAGCCCCCCCACCAAAACCGTGAGGTTAATTCCCAATCTGAGATGACTGAACCTCCATTTAAGAGAGTTAATGGGTTACTCTGGTGATTTAATTTAAACATATAGTCTACTGGTTGGCTTAAAACAACCCACAAACCTGAAACGAGACTCACGCTAAACTCTCTTTGCAGGCATTTTCCTTGTTCCTTGTGTTGGGAAAACTACTTCTTATCTGAATTCTGATATAATATAAATAGCAGGAACAGGCTCAAGACATCAAAAATTATCTTGCAAACTAGAACGAAAGACGCAAACAGTTCCCAGAAAGTCTTTATATGGCTAATTTGATCGATGAATCAAAAGTTTGAGCTCAAGCTGAAAAATACATTTTCAGCCTATTTTCCAATTCATTTAAGACGTTTCTGAATATTTCTGTCATGTGGAGACATTAATGAAGACAGAAAGCCTGTGGCGGCCGACGGTATATAATTGCCATAAATGTGCAGATGCCTAATGATGGAAGAATCTCAATGCAAACAAGGTTGTTTTAGCTTTATCTGTACGCCTCAGTCACCCCATTACACACTTTATAGCTCGTCAAATTCAAATGTGCATTGCCGAGTACCTGTTCAGCCTACCTGTCCGGCATTAATTGGTAAAAAACTCTTCAAAATCCAGCTGGTAACCCATGGTAAAGGAAACCAGGCCTCAGACCAATCTGCTGCCTTCTCCAGCTGAAAAGTGTTTGAAAACTTTTCTCCATCCCTCATCTTCCCAGGAGAGATTTTCCACTCAGATTCTGCGAGAGCCCCGGCCCCCGCGGGCTGGCGCTACCTGGTGACTAATGAAAATGAAACATTTGTTCTTTGGGGCACCTTACAGGCGCAAAGCCTGGCTGTTTGGCTCACGGTGAAGGCTGCGCGCTCCCTTTGATAGATTGGCAGGAGGGGGCCGGGGCGAGAGCTAACTTTAGCCCCTTAATGGTTTGAAATATGCTTGCGCTACGGTTTTTTCGCTGTGAGGCCAAATGATATCCCCTCTCTTGATGATTTATTAAGCCCATTCCGAGCCTCCTCGTCAGGGATAAATTGGCTCCGGCCTCGTGTAATGCCCTTGATGGATAATCGTCTCATTTCTCTTGATTATTCTATCTATGTGGCCGTTGCTTAAAATCTAAACGAACGCCACAAACACAATACCCCGGGCCATTTTTGCCTAACGTATCTCGGATTACATGTGATTACAACACTTTAGATGGCCTCTGCAGCCTGTGGTGCCGTTTGACCTTTGACCCGGCGGAATGCACTCTGATCAACACAACTGTGAGCAGAACTAAAAAAATACTATTCTGGGATGGGTTTCTGAAATATGGAGCCTATCTAGCATCCCATCCCAAACCCAGACCTGTCTGGAAACAGCAGTAATCACATGTCAATGACTCTTTTGAGACACTAGATCATTATGCATTGGTCTAATAACACATCAAGCATTGAGCCTTTGTCTTAATCGTAGAGACTGACCTGTGTTTTTGCTAAATAAATACGAAATTAGCATTTCCGGGCGACCTGGAATTGAAAAAGCCTCCACTTGTTGCGAAGTGAATGGACCAGAGGTGGTAAGTTCCCCTACTTGTGCGGGCCAGCTTTTTATTCCTATCGTTCACAGTCCATGTCAAGGCCAAAAAACACACGATCGAAGTCAAAGAACTCTCCGAGCATCTCGAGGCGATTCACGACGTGACGCTTTGACCGGCTGAAGACCGTCAAACTATTTGTGAAGCCTCGAGCTTTTAGCTGCTGTGGGTAAACAAGGGAGGACGACTACAGGGACTACTTCAGGCCCACTCGGAAAGATGAAAAAGGGGAACTTCTCAGGAGCTTCTTCCTCTTAACATTATTTTTCTGATGGCTCAGCATGGAGCCGTTAGCTTTGTCATCCTTTCGAGGGCGGGTCGGGAGGATTACTGGGCTGGACAGAACCAAGGCAGGTACTAAACCGGTCAACGAGGACGTGTGATTGAAGATAATTTATTAAAGAAACTATTTAGGAGGTATCATTCTAGGACAAGTATTTTACTACTTAGCTACGAAGCCAAAGTTCAGGCTAAAATACCAGTGGGGAGGCTTCCAGATACTTTTTAGGTTCCGAGAAATAACCATAAAAAAAATAATATACACATATACATGTACTCACACACACACAAATAAAGAAAGAAAGAAATGAATAGATAGATAGATAGATAGATAGATAGATAGATAGATAGATAGATAGATAGATAGATAGATAGATAGATAGATAGATAGATAGATAGATAGATAGATAGATAGATAGATAGATAGAGTATATACTTGTTTTAAGGCTCATAGTGGACTTACATGGCTTTGTCAGGGTGCACATGGGTGGCCTCAATAATGTCTGTATAGTAACAGCAAAGGCGGAAATGTGTAATAAATATATACAAACTATAAATCCCATCCAGAGACCTCGGTGACCCCAGTGATCAGAAAAAAGCACCGCGATGAAAGAGAAAATAAGACATAGAAACACTGTGATGCAAAAGCTGATGAAACTGACACGATTTCACTTCATTTGCAAAGTCACAACGCATCATCTTTCAATTCAGACCACATTAATATCTTATTTCATGCCATCCCTACCCCCCCCCCCCCTCCCTCCCTCCGCCCGTCTGTTCCAGTGGGCTGATTCGTCCTTTCATGCAGCGGCGTTTGCTTCCCGGGAATATTCTTATTCAAAACAGGCAGTGTTATTTTGACAGCTATTTGTATGTAAAGTGTGGCCGGGAGTGCCTTGTCATTGCTCCTGTACTTTGCAATTTGCTGAAACAGCCCTTTCCCCCCCCCCCCTCCCGCCGTAGCCCGAGACACCGTCTTACTGGATTAAACGTTATACCTCGCGAAACATTTTCCACGCGGGAGAGTTGGGAGAGGAAGATGAGAGGATAAAGGATTTTTTCTGGGCGCTGACTCAGTTTCAAACTCATTTCTTTTCACCCGCATTGTGTTATAGTTGTTATTCACATCTTCGGGTTAATATTTGACATACGGGGCCGTAAATACGCGACGTATCCCCACTTTCTCCAGCTGTTAATCATTTTCACCTGTGATATTTATGTCATTTCCCTGGAAACGCTCATCCTGGATAATGCTTCGAGCGCTTTTACATTCAGAAGCTGGTAGTTTTCACCTCGGTTGCAAGAAAAAATTTATTATTAGACAGTTGACTGAGTAGGTGGCAACAAGAAGAAGTAAAAGTTTGGAGATGTATCCATACTTAATGATCTGCAGGTCGGTGTCTTATCGTTTCATTGTGGAGGAAAGATCTCGTGTGTGGTCTAAAACTTGTTTTTAGCCATCTCCTTCATTTAAAAATGGCGAGTAGATTCAGACGTTTTTAACCTGGAGCGTGACAAAAAAAATGGTGCGAGACGGCGAGCAGACAGCTGTGAAGTTTAATAGACATCGGCGTACGGCGGGAACAGTGTAATGGAACAAATTCAGAATGGGATAATCAGTCACAGGAACGAGGGGGTCGACCAACCGACGGGGAGTCTGAGAAAAAAGGCCCGGAAATTTCTAGTTTACACGAGAGGAGTTTTGTTTGTAGAGAATATGATATCGCACGCCAGCACAAGGTCTTTATTCTGCCCGTCAGATACAAAAGAAGAGTCGTGATTTGGACCGTTTCTGCTGGATTTGGGCTAAGAGGGTTCTCATCCCTGATGTAACAGCAGATTTTGATCTGCAGGCAGTCGTTTTATTGCGAACTGTCCATAAAAAGAATTCCACGAGTAGAGATTTCTACATTTGTTTGGCTGAATTCGTCCATGAAAACCTGAATATTCCAAATATTTCTCAGCGCATGCTATTATTAGGGTTTGCTAAGTGCTCAACAGATGGGTCAAAAAGATTACCAGAGCTTTTGAATAACGTTCAAAATAGCTGAAATATTAATATTTAAAGAAATGTTCTAATAATGCAGCACGCCATTATGCCCCTGGGCCTTGAACTTAATATGGTTCCTATCTGTTGAGTAAACAACCATCTGCAGAGGACGACAAATCTACAAGGAAAGAGCTCCGAACGGAAAATAGAAATAGGATTACACAATCACTTTAATAGTTTCCTTGTGACTGCAATTTCCCCACAGAAGCTACATTTTTCTTTAAATCAATATTGCAAAAGAACAGTGAGCCCGGAGTGGATTTAGAGTGTGCACTATCCCCGCTTTGTGCTTGACTGGGTTTTGTCCACTGGGCAGCGGACGACTACAGCAACGGCAACAATGAGGAGCAACTTTTTGACGGATCTGCATATTCGCGTCCGCGTTGGGAGCGAGACGGGTGTTTTTTTCTCGGAGGATTCGCCAGAAGTTAGCTTGGCTCGGCATAAAATTCTCAAAAGAACGACGAGACGGCTAACATAGCATTGCCTGGAGTTAGCAAACTCAGCAGTGGGGCCCGAAACCCGCTAATTAACACGTTACGTGTTGCCGGGTATGAGCTGAATGGTGGGAGCAGTTGCCAGGCAACCCGGTGGAGACAGGGAGGCTTCATTGCACATGTCCAAGACATACATCAGCGCCAAACCCCAGGAAAGCACGGGGATGGCGTATTTACACTTGATCTTCGCTGTGAATTCAACAACATGGTGCACAACAAGTGAATTAGCACGCCTGCTAGCTTACTCTCCAGGACCTTCAATGTCCACTTTCTTCCTCGATGCTAAGCTAAGCTAGCATACTTCTGCTACGATCTGCTCATTTGGGGCCTTTTCATTCCCTTTTAACTTCACAAAACGGTCCAGATGAGCTCCTCGATACATCACAAGATCATACAAGCTAATCTGGGTGTCCAATTATGGAGGTGATGGTACTGGTTGCTACTTTTTGCTGGTAGAAGAATGAGATGAAATCAATGCGGACGTCTGGGAATCAGCAGATAGTTTGTTAAACATTTTGTAAATGTAGACAGAAGGTGACTATCAAACTAATTGACAGAGTTTGTGTCAAAAGTCTCTAAAGAACAGCCTTTACCTTTTTCTTGGCTCCATCTGTGTGCATATTATCTGTGAGACTGGGCTTTTCTCACTGTTCCCTGTTTCCAGCTGTAATAAAATCCTGCAGCGGAAGCCCTTCAGTCACACTCGGCCCACTTGCAAACAATATAAATCTCACGCCCGACACATAAGGAAAATAAAAATAAATCTTTTTTGAGCAGCCGTTAAGCCGAGCGAAGCCGAATCACACCTGCTCATTAACTTTTCATCCTGGGCTTTTCTGGGCAGACGCTGTGTTCGTTTTGTTGTTTATTTCAGAGAAAAGCATCGATACTCGCTTTTTTTAATTTTTTTTCTTTTGGCCTCCGTGCCATGTGCGGTCTCAATTATGCATGTTGTTCTTATCGGTAAGTGTACGATGTTCGACTGTGCAGAAAGCACTCAGCGGGCTGTTTGTACGGAGCCCGGCAAGCAGAACTGAGAGCACGCCGCTGCTGACCGAGCATTGGGGCGTTTAGGAACCCCGTCCACCAACGGGGCCACAAAACAGCCCGAAAGCAATTATTAACAATAGCGAACAGAGGAAAAACCAGGAAGTGTTTGAGGGGTTAAAGCACCGGGGCTGGTTGTCTGCCTGTGTTCTTTAGTTGGAAACCTGAGAATAAACCAGAGTAGATCAAGAGTAAAAAATGGACATTTATTAGGTCACAAAGTATATTAAATGGGCTATTCACAGACAAAACCTCTCTCTCAGGGTCTCAGTCGGCCAAGTGCCCCGAAATCTGGGTGTGATGGGCATTATCTCCTGGATACAACCAAGTCGTATTGGCTAGTTACCTCTGGTCACGAATAGGCCAGGTCCTAATTCATGCCGATGACATTGGAATGTGGTAACAAATATTGTGTGTTTTTGTTGACCTAAAGGTGTGGAACAAAGAAAGAAAAAGAGAGAAAGAGAGCCAGAGACTTTAACAAAAAGTAGAGTTCTAAAAAGAATAAGACAATCAGTAATTAACATAGATTATGTTATAGCATACTATGCTAAAATGAGTCATTTTAGCCCAATTCTAACATAATAATATGCTGGAAAATGCTCATCCCTGCAGGCTGCGATTAGCTTAGCGGCGGCTAAAAGAGGAGGGAAAAGAAGGTGCAAACAGCCTGTGTTGATTCACACAGCGCCCCTGACAGCACCGAAGGTAATAGATTGATTTAGGTTTAATTCCGCAAACACTTTGATACAATTGTTATCAAGACTGCAGAGGATCCCGCGCAAACTAATTGTGTTTTCTGTGCGGTAATTCAATTTTCTTTAAGCTTATTGGGATCAAACGAGAATTACAGCGCAGGATGCCGCCATTAACACCGTCCTCCTCCAGATTAACTTCTTTTTCTTTGGGTAGACGCCAGAACAGATAACTCAACTCGCACGGCGGTAAGAAAAAAA
>JABUIW010000090.1:15593-35960 GCA_013363375.1 Menidia beryllina
TAGATGGCCGCCCACCCTGAGCCATGGTTCTGCTCGAGGTTTCTGCCTGTTAAAAGGAAGTTTTTCCTTGCCTGTGTCGCCTAGTGCTTGCTCATGGTGGGAATTGTTGGGTTTCTGTAATTAACTCCAGAGTAGGGTCTGACCTGCTCTGTTTGGAAAGCGCTGTGAGACAACTGTTGTTGTGATGTGGCGCTATATAAATAAAATTGAATTGAAAGTTGAATTGAATTTGATTTGTGAGTATTCATTGTGAGATGTTTAACTGCCAAAGAGAAGGGTCTTTGATGCTATTTTTTTGGCTTTAGTGACACCTCAAACATCTTAAAAGTTGTATCCTTCTATAAAACGGCAAAAACAACATTTAGAAGGGAGTGCATACAAGTTTTTTTTGTCAAATCATTATCTAATTTAGATTAATTAGGTATTTCTCGAACTCTCAGCTGGTTGTTATGTTAGCGTAGCATGCTAATGCTAGTTAGAGCTACTGCTAACATTTGCAGCTACTCGTTTTCGTGTCTTTCAACGAGAGTGTCTGGGGGACGATCTGCTAAAGCTTCAGGCTTCTAGACAGAGTATGTAGTAACAAATTGACCTTCTAGGTGGCAGTGCCACTTTTGATGGGAGATGAGCATAGACTGTAGGCAAATAAGAAAAAGGTAACGGTTCGATATGAGAGAACATGTCGCCGGTGAGATGCAAGTCGAGGAAGTTAAGGAAGCTCGCACTCAAACAGAGTTTGTCTCGCAATCGCAGTAGTTCGGTTGGTGTCCCGATCGTGGGAAATGAAGGAGATCAACCCGGACCAAGCGGAGAGAGTAGGCCTAGCTCACGGCGTTTTTCAGAACTATTTACATAAATGTATTTGTGAATAAATTATTTTGTCATTTAAAACCATTTCTAGATGTTGTTTTTGCCGTTTTATAGAAGGATACAACTTTTAAGATGTTTGAGGTGTCACTAAAGCCAAAAAAATAGCATCAAAGACACTTCTCTGCTTGAACTGTATCTTTTCACAAAAAGTTTGTTTTCTCCATTTATTGGTCAAAAACTGGTGTTTTTGTAATAAGGTAGAAACAAATTTTTTTCCTGATGAAAGAAGAGAGTCTACTCTTTCCATTGGTGTATTCGGTGTTTACATAGTCATAGCACAAACTATTCTGTGGCTCTTGAAAAATCAGTCAAAATGCTCAAAAAACTCGGGCAGTATGGGACTCTCTGTTCTGAAAATGGCTGGCAGTCAATGAGTTAAAAAGAGGAACCTGTGGCTGCGGTGATGGTGAGGGGGTGGAGGTCGGGGTCAAACGGTTTGCTGAGGGTCAGGGTCAGTCTGAAGGGCTGCCCTCGCCTCACCACCAGCTCCTGGACGCTGATTTCATGGGTGCGGTGTTCTCTGTTGTTGGCCGCACAGTGGAGGTCCACTCCTTTAAAAACTAGAAAAAGAAGGAGACAAACGAACAAAATCATACATGGAAATACAAAAGAAGTGCTTGGTTGTATATTTATTATATGAGCAGGAAAGATGGAGATCCTAGTTTTAAATGTTTATTGGATCAGGTCTGTAATGATTGGTCAGGGTGAAGGGCCTGATTGGACACCATCAAAATAAAATGGCTTCCTCATTTAAAAAAAAAAATCCCGTGGTTCTAAACTCAATACCTCATAGTGGTGCCATAGTGGGAGCCGATCAATGTTGATGTGTAGCATTGAGAAGGTTTCTTATGTGGAGAATTGAGAAGCTAGCATCATGCTTGAGCTTGTCTGGACACCGTAGCGGTCATTGCTAGCTCTGAGCTGGTCATTTACAACTACAGATCTTGTTTTTTTAAACTGCAGGGTAGCATTTGTGAGCCGAAACTCTGGAATCACAAAAATAAACAGACCACGAGGCGTTCTTAGCTGGTATGAAAATAAAAACGAGTAGCTGCAAATGTTAGCAGTAGCTCTAACTAGCGTTAGCATGCTGCGCTAACATAACAACCAGGTGAGAGTTCGAGAAATGCCTAATTAGTCTAAATTAGATTGTGATTAGACAAAAAACTTTTATGTACTCCTTTTTTAAAATATGTTTTCCAATTGATTCAGACTAATGTTTAAGGCCACAAGCTAAAAAAATGTGTTTAAGGTCCCAAAAATAAACATTTAACTGACATTCTAGTGAGAATACATCAGTCTTTTACCGGTATAATGTATGTTTATGTGTTACTGAACCAGGGTTAGGGTTAAGAGGCCTTAGCAGCTTTATACTGTGGAATTGGGAGTAGAAAAATCCTGGACACTCTCCAAAAAACCGCCTCACAAAGGCCTCACGCGACGTCACGTTTCCTAGTCGAGTGGCAGAAACCAGGGCGAGGTGGCAGGTAAAACATGTCAACAGACGGCGATAATGTGGCCCTGAGAGGAATGCGTGAGTGACGCAGCAGGTTAGCGCTGGGAAATGCCCCGACACGCCTGCAAACCGCAGACCCGAAAGAGCACAAACCCTCGACCGCAGCAGGGAAACGTTCTCCTACGCACAAACCTGAAGCTGAGAATATCTGAGAAAGTAGGATGACTCCGGACTGTACTTTAGTTAACCAACTGCAAATCCTTTTGAAGGCTGAGCCTCTCAAATACTTTAAAGTCATGTCTATTGTTTCTCCTTAGGCTAAGGTTTAAAGATTTAAAAGATTTAATGCCTCACCTAAAACCAAGTGTTTCAGGTTTTCCGGAAGATCTTCAGGCTTTAGAAGTGTCTTTTAACAAAAGTTTGAGTCTAACTAATCAAACTGATCATTATCTGTTGTTCTTCATTTGTTGATTATTTAATAAAATTGAATAGTGATGGGGATCTCTAAATAAACCCTATGGACTGTAAAACATATGAAGTAGTAAAATCCTTAGATCGTATTTATCATTTCAATGATTAATAACTGAATTATCTGACATTTACCATTTTTAACTTCTCCTTTGAGTGGTTTAAGTCTGAAACAGTGAGTGGCAAATAAGAGTCACCTTTTAATGTGATCCATCATAGCTTTCAAGGTTTGGTTTGGTCCTAAACTAAGGAGAAGTATTCCAGCAGCCAGTTTTAGAGATAGCTTATTATAAGTCAGTCGTTTGTAAAATGTAAGAGTACAGTTTGTTTAACCATCCAAGAGTCCAAAAGTTCCACTTCAGCTGGTTTTAGACACTTAAGCAAAAAGAAAAAAATTTGGATTAGAAGTGTAAAAGTTCTGCTGGGATTTTTTTATTTTTTTATATCTCACTAACAGTTAAAGTCGTATTACTTCAGACTTCATGCTAACTTCTAGATTTAGTGTTTATGTTCTGGTGGGCTGCATATGGACACATCCACACAAAGCTTAATACGAATAAGGAAAATCTAAGTTCTTGTGGCTTTCCTACATTATTTTGCTAGACTGCTTGAATATGTGAGGAGCAGACTGTGAAAACTCAATAGTTTGCCTTTCTCAGCCACCTCTTTTAGGGACTCTGCTCCCAATTCTGAAAACAAACACGACTTCTGTATTTCTGTAATTAAAGGACTCTTTTCCAAAAGCAGAGCTCTCAGCTGGAATAATGGGGTTACGTATCTCTCCATTCCTGATTATTTCGGCCGACAGACTGGACGAACCGCATCCGCTCTGTCAGTTCTCGGCTGAATGAGGTGAAACCAGAGAAGAATTTGAGAGGTGTTGAGGCTTGTCAGCAAAAACAAAACAAAAAAAAAACGGCAAAATAAACCACCATGTTTGGTCTGTTGTTTCGAGTCCATTTAGTTTTGGATTTATGGCGCACGCCCTCCTTTCATTCAGCCTCGTTATGTCTGCCGCATCATTTTTAAGCATCTGTTTTCTAAAAGTCTAAAAGGTCCCTGTCTTTCTTCATAAACTCCTCTAGACCCCCCCCCACACACACACACACTAAAACCACCCCGAAAATGGACATGGACAATACACGCACCTTAGTTTAGTTTTGTCTTCAACTTAATGTGTCTTTTTGCAATAACTCAGTGCAATATATATGTATGTATATATATGCTTCTTACCCTGTATATATCTAGCTCTTAGTTATAGAAAACATATTTATTGTGTAGGAATAAGGTCTTAGCTCTGTCACACTGGTAGCCAAGTAATCGACATTTCGTTGTCAAGATTCACCTTGTGTTTTTTGTGCAACGACAATAAAGGAAGTCTAAGTCTGAGTCTAAGTCTAAGTCTAAGTCTAAGTCTCCTCCTGTCTCCTCTGACTCTGACTGGGGGTTTTCCTCCAGAAAACTGATTTTCAGATCATTGATAACTGTACAGTTGTGTCTACTTTATGGGTCTCTTTGGATAAAAGCGTCTAAATGTAGAAACATGAACATAAAAGTCAAACGCAAAAGCAAACCCAAACAAAACCAAAAACCAAGTGGACGAACACAGCTGGAAAAGACCACCATTGTGCCCAGAACTGACATCTTAATGTCTAAACACAAACTTTTTCTAACGAGGGAACATTTTTACAGCAAAGGACCTCAGTATCTGCAGATTTTGGGTAAATCCCAACTGGCTGAATGGACACTAAAAGCTAAAAACAAGAATAAAATGAGGCCAGTTGGGCTTCGTCCTGTGGACGAACACAGCTGGAAAAGACCACCATTGTATCCAGAACTGACAGCTTAATGTCTAAACACGAACTTTTTCTAACGAGGGAAAATATTTACAGCAAAGAACCTCAGTATCTGCAGATTTTTTGTACATTTTTTGTAGATTTTTTGTAAATCCCAACTGGCTGAATGGACACTAAAAGCTAAAAACAAGAATAAAATGAGGCCAGTTGGGCTTCATCCTGTGGACGAACACAGCTGGAAAAGACCACCATTGTGCCCAGAACTGACATCTTAATGTCTAAACACGAACTTTTTCTAACGAGGGAACATTTTTACAGCAAAGGACCTCAGTATCTGCAGATTTTTTGTACATTTTTTGTAGATTTTTTGTAAATCCCAACTGGCTGAATGGACACTAAAAGCTAAAAACAAGAATGAAATGAGGCCAGTTGGGTATCATCCTTTCCAACCGAACTAAACACAGAATACAGGTATTAATGTCACGCTACTATCTAAAGACAACAATGATCAGAGTGATCTAGAGTGCGTTTTCTAAGTGGGATTGATGAAGCTCAGCCAAATAGGACTCCGTTAAACGCCGGGGCCACTCACCTGCCGTCATCCCTGGTTTGTGAAAAAACCGGCAGCGCTCTGACGGGCGACTCTGCCCGGGCCAGTTTTAACACCCGGGCAGGCCAAACCCGTCTTCAGCCTGAAGGCTGCCGGCCAATCAGAGCGGCCCAGGGAGACACCGGCGGCAGACAGCAGACGCCTGACGACACAGATCTATCTCTCTGTCACATAATTCAGAGTTTGGCTCCGATTCAGGAGGTGTGAGCAGTGTTGGGTAAGTTACTTTAAAAATGTAATCCGTTACAGTTACAAGTTACCTTGTTTAAAATGTAATTGTAGTGTAACTTTTTCGATTACTTTTAAAAAGCAATGTAACTAATTACTTTTGATTACTTTTTGATTACTTTAAGGTTTTAATGAGTATTGACCCATGATTAATTTTAGCATGTTATTATTAGCTATTGGCCGCAGCTAGCAGTTCAAGGCTAACGTCTTGTTAATGATCATAAACAACGTAAATAAATACATAAATAAACCGACGGCA
This sequence comes from Menidia beryllina, assembly GCA_013363375.1. Lineage (NCBI taxonomy): Eukaryota > Metazoa > Chordata > Actinopteri > Atheriniformes > Atherinopsidae > Menidia > Menidia beryllina. Next base: position 21,281 of record JABUIW010000090.1, read on the forward strand.
GGTCAGTCGTATCCGGATACAACATTTTAGTATCGATACTTTTTTAAGTATCAATATTTTTGACAACCCTAGTCTGAAATGTAGGACCTGTCCGGGAAAAAGAGGACGTCTGGTCACCCTACAGCTGGGTAGGCTAGGTAGGCTAGGCTAGGCTAGGTCATAGAGATAGATAAAAGTTTGTCATGCATCAACACCAAACAGTCAAATATTAGTAAATCAATACGCTTCGTCTATCAGTGAGTTGCATATTTTGCAAAGGTTTTTCTTTATATTTTTTAAAAAATGTAACTAAATTTGTAATTCTTAATATTTTCGGAAGTAACTGTAACTGAATTACATATTTTCTCATTGTAACTGTAACAAATTAATTCAATTACGTAACGTCTTTACATGTAATCCGTTACTCCCCAACACTGGGTGTGAGTAACCGAGAAGAGCACCATCAAACCCCAGGGCCCTCCTAAACAGGCCTTCTGAGCTCCAAACATTAGCTTCTGTGTTTAGGGTTAACGTCCTAATTCTGACTTAATACTGTCTCTCGGTTAGAAAGAAAAAAAACAACCCATCTCAATGTCTTAAACGTCATAATTCTGACTTTTTAATCTAAAAATATCTGCTTTTGACCACAACTCACAATCGCAGACAGAGTTTTGAAACACAACAAATCTCATGGGGTCCACCTAAAATAATTAAGGATTTAAGTAAGACTCTCAAAGTTTCTCAATTTAGGTTATTTATTTGACTTTCCCCCAAAAAATATTACGAACCCACAGTGACACAGTTGTAGAAACCTATTTAAACCAAAATAAATTCATTAAAAATTACCAAAAGAACTTCTATAAATCACAGATCTTTGGGATTTTGTGGTGGTACCTGATTTATTTATCTATTTATTTTAAATGTGATAAACAGGGTTTGGTAATAATGTCATTTCTCTTCGGGGAAAAGTGGGTCTGGGATCGTTTAAAAGCAAAGAGCAAGGCAACACCCTTGTCGCACGCAACTGGGGATGGGTTGACGTTAACGCCGATCGTGATGAGCAAATGATTCATAATCCATAATTATCAGGCTCAGTACGCCAGACAGTTTCACTACCAGCAACCCTCTTTTTTTTGTCTCTGGAGTATAAGGAGTGGCTCCCGGCCAACAGACACGGAGTCTGTCAGCGTTTCTTTCTAGGATGAGCTGGCCTGCGTTCAAAAGTCAGAAGTTGTAACCGAAACCACAAACTATCAGCCCATGTTTCATCACTGGTAAAAAAAAAATAAAATACAAGGACAATACCAGCAAAGATTTTGGCATAAAATATTTCATTTTGGCCTGACTTTTACTCCTCTCTGTATGGAAAACTTTATATATTTTCCAAATAATTCATGCTAAAGCATAAAAAAAAGGAAAATCAAGCTTATCTTGACTGGGATTTAGGGCAGGATAAGATGGAATTTAAGGAATGTAAACATGTGTTTGGAGGAATCTGTTCCTTTTAAAAATGAAGGTGATACAAACTGCTCAGGGAGGAGGTGTCGTTAATGTTTTTTTTTATTTACTGACGGCTCATTAAACCGTCACATCTCTCATCCTGTGGCTTATTAGATTAATTCCGGTTTATTTTTATGGCCTGACGAGAACAAACAGGCCAGCTAAAAGCCAAAAGAGCTCTGTTGTGTGTTGTTTTTAGATTTTCTAATGAGATTCACGCTTTGAAAACAGATTTTTGAAACATTTCCGGGTGCCAGACAGACTTCTGATGGTATTTCTGGTCTTTTTTTTTACCCTCTGGAGCAGCTGACTGAGCTTTCCAAAGCTACAGGAAAGCTTGTAGTCCAAAAAGAGACATCCTGGACGCAAAGAAGACTTAAAATTGAGAAAAATGAGACGGAAGTTCTCATTTTTTCTTCCCTTCGTTCATAAAGCAAAGTGTTGGATCTCTTATAACAGAGGTGTCAAATCCAAAAACAAAGTGGGCCAAAATTTAAAACCTGAACAAAGCCACGGTTCAAGATTGAACAAATGAACCTTTTAATGTGGAACAAAACTAATTTTGCTTTAACATTGAATTTGGAACAAGCAACTCTTATTACATTACATATAACTTAGTAGTGGAGACATGCAAAATTTCAAATAAAAAAACACATCAATGGCATTCATTCAAGAAATAAAATAAATAAAAAAAAATTAGTTTTAAAAATAAAATTTTAAAACATTTTTCTTTTCGCAGCCTTCTGAATTACCTATCAAAATAAAATGTGCGTTTCGATGATTTTGGGAAGGGGCAGCACAGTGACAGCTGTAGTGTACACCGACTGTCACAGAGGAGTTTTTGGGTCCTGGTTGATGCCCCAAAACAACAGCAGGGCATTATGGGATTTGTAGTATGAGCGGTTAATGCGCTGTACAGTATAATACTGGGGACCAGTCATTTGGTATTGTCTCGCGGGCCAAATATAATTACGCGGGCCAGAGTTTGACACCCCTGCCGTATAACAACAAAATATGAATATCTGGGTGTAAATATTTGTCACATGAATACAGAAACCACTACAGAAGGATGGTAACAAGCATTTATTTAAAACAGAATACTTAGTCAGCGCATTTTTAATTACATTCAATACTGAAAAAAGCCTTCTTTCATCAAACTAAAGGACTAGTTTGTATCAGTGCAACAACAAAAACAAGATTTTCTGATATCTCAGCCAGGGATTCACACATCTTGTTAAAGAGGAACAGGAATCTAAGGTTTGACGGTGATGGGGCAGCTTTCTTTCATGTCTCTGAAGGAGGAGCAGTCAAAGTCGATCAGGAGGCTCCTCTCGCCGCTCTTGTAGGGAACAAAGAAGAACTTGACACGAACCCTCACGTTCGGCCGCAGATCGGGAAGTCTGAGAGACAGAAAATCACACAAGTGTTCACATTTACGGTTTTCTGGTTAGTTCCTGTTACGATCATCGTGTTACTACAATGTTTAGTTTTCCCAGATTTGAATCGGGATGATCACGGAATCAGTTGTGTTAAAAATTTCAGATTGTTTCATTAATCAAACAGGTTTTCATTTGGACCGTTGTGGCCAATTAACTGCTAAAACCTCACAAACGTTTCCATAATTAAAAGAAAAACAGCAGGAAGGTCGCTGCTGTCCAACATTTCTGACGTTTCTGACTGAGGGTGACTGTTTAAGGCCGGCTAACGGACACCTGGACTTACCTGAACGTGGTCTCATTTTTAAAAAGCCCACTTCCAGAGACAGTGAGACAGCAGTCCGTCAGAGTCCCATCGATCGGATTCATGAAAACCACTTCAGCACTGGTCTCGGTTCCCACCCGGCAGGGACTGGAGACCTGCAGACCCATCAGGCAAAATCAGTTTTATACAGGTAAAATAAGCCTTCAAAGGAAATATTTAAACATTTTCAAATGAATTTGTGATGTTTCTTGAAGAGAAAAACAAGAAAACGGACTTCTCTATGTCCCAATCAAATGCACAGATCTGGTTTTCCTTCCTTTTTGCTAAAAAAAAATCTAAATGACTCCATCCTGTAACATGATATTCCATTCCCTCATGTATTTAGGACCCACAAGATGTCCAGCATGAGCCAAAAGTCAAAGGTCACCATGTTATTTGAGCAACTAACGGGAAAATGACATATCTGAATACCCCAACATGCACTGGGTGTGGGGGCTTATTGTTCAGACTGTGGTCGCCATCTTGAAAGCTGCCATTTTGAATCAAGAGCACGTCTTTATAAAAGGGAAGAAGGTCTCGTTTTTTCTTTCAATTCAATTCAATTCAATTTTATTTATTTATATAGCGCCACATCACAACAACAGTTGTCTCACAGCGCTTTCCAAACAGAGCAGGTCAGACCCTACTCTGAAGTTAATTACAGAAACCCAACAATTCCCACCATGAGCAAGCACTAGGCGACACAGGCAAGGAAAAACTTCCTTCTTCATCTGTTTGACTGGACCTGTCAAATCTATCTATCGCAGGCAACGTTTCCAGTTGCTGGTGCAACTTTGCCTGTTCTCTTTGAACCATAGTAGACTTTTGCAAATCTGATCTTGGCAAACAATCAACAATCAAACGATCAGGATGCTTGTTCTCTTTGAACCATAGAAGATTTTTTTAAATCTGATCTTGGCAAATTTTTGATTTTCTGAGTGGATTCTGATTTGGATTGTGGCGGGTGTTTTGAGCCGGGTGTTTTTTGCACTGACTTTGATCGAGATGGGCGGGTCCTCCAACGCGACGCAGTGCACGGCCATGAACACGCCCTCGGGGGCGCCCTTTTCCGTGACCACGGCCGAGAAGTTCATGCTGCCGTTGGGCACCATGAGGTCCCGGTAGGCGGCGTAGGGGACCACGACGGGGATGGTCAAATCTGGGGGGAGGAAACAGAAACACAGGAGGGTCTCAAGAGGTGGGCGGCGATTAAACCCTCCCCTAAAACATCCGAGGCATCTGTAGGCGCCATATGCCCATTTATGTACACTTATGTATATTTATGTGTATTTTGAATTTACTTGTTTATGTGAATTTGATATGTCATTTAAATTAACGAGTGACATTAACTCATTGGCTGCCAAAGACGTCTATAGACGTCTTTTATGTTTTTCAACGAGAGTGGCTGGGGGACGATCTGCTAAAGCTTGTCCGTAAATATCGGCTTCCAGACAGAGTATGTAGTAACAAATTGACCCTCTAGGTGGCAGTGCCACTTTTGATGGGAGATGAGCATAGACTGTAGGCAAATAAGAAAAAGGTAACGGTTCGCTATGCGAAAAATGGCGCCGGTGAAACGCAAGTCGAGGAAGAACGGAATAAGGTAGAAACAAAATTTTTTTTCCTGATGAAAGAAGAGAGTCTACTCTTTGTTTTGGTGTGTTCGGTGTTAACATAGTCATAGCACAAACTATTCTGTGGCTCTTGAAAAATCAGTCAAAATTCTCAAAAAACTCTGGCAGTATGGGACTCTCTGTTCTGAAAATGGCGGGCAGTCAATGAGTTAATAATTTAAGTTAAAAATATTTACAAGTTAAAAATGTGAATTTAAAATATTTACGTTACTTAATGCGCCTTTAATGACGTGGTAATTATGCGCCAGGTGCCCAGTAAGGTTGCCTTTGTGAAATGAACACGGCAGGAGGAAGGTTGGTGCCTCACGGTTTTTCTGACCGTGTTACGCTCGCGTCATGCACGTGACGTGCTCGTTTTGTAACTTTAGATTTAGATTGGTGAAAGTTTAGGAAGTATTTATTTTATTTGTGTTCGTTTTTTTTGTTATCGCCTTTGTTTTAAAATAAAATTGCAAAAAACGTGACGTCAGTGGAAACTACTTTTTGGATCCTGGAACTTGCGTCAGCCACAAAGCTCCAACCTATAACGGATTTTTATCAAGACTTTCGAAAATACCCCACAGCAGGGGTCGGGAACCTTTTTGACTAAGAGAGCCATGAAAGCAAAAAATTTGGAAATTTATTTCAGCGAGAGCCATATAATATATTTTAGAAGTGCCGCTTTACATTCAACCGTTTCATCGATGCAATTTTGTCATTGCAAATTAGACACACCGCAGAACTTTTCGCCATCTTCTTCGTCGAAGGGTTAGCTTTGAGCTAATGACCGAGCAGACTGATTCAAAACGGGGCGTTTACCTGTTTTACGCTGCAACGGCCAACGCAGTCCAGTATCATCCAATTAAAATAATGGACAATTGCTCCTGCACAGAGCGCTCTGCTCCTGCAGCCCCGAACAGGACATGAGCAGTGAAAAATCGATGGATGGATATTTGTAGCTTGTATTTGTATACAAGTGAGAATATTTTGTTTTATCTGCGAGCCAGATGCAATCATCAAAAGAGCCACACCTGGCTCGCGAGCCATAGGTTCCCGACCCCTGCCCTACAGCATCGTTTCCGGAGGTAGGGTTCACCTTTGTGGGGCTCCACCTTCCTCTCGGTCTCCTCCACCTGGATCTTCCCCGCCGGGGTGCCGTTGTAACACATGGCCTGGACGCTGAGCGTGAAGGACAGCTCCCTGGGCTGGGGGCTGTCGTTTTTCAGCCACAGCCTCATCCGCACGTCCTCCCCCTTCAGAGGCTTGCTGACCTGCCGACGCCAAAGGAACCAGGAGAATTAGATTGAGTCAAAGGGGAAATGGCTAATCGGACATTTTGGGGGAGCGGGGCGCTAAACGAATGAGGTCAGAACGGTGGTTCGGCTGGAAAAGAAGGCGGAGATGAGCAAGAAAATGGACATTTCCAGAGGTCCATTTGGGGAAAGTTTGAACTTAGATGTTAAATGTTTGTGTTTTCCACTCTGTGGTCTTTCTGAGCTACTTTTCCTGTCGTACTAAGGAGCTGCTAACCCCATCTAACATCTAATATCAACATAAGGCGGATTTCCCTTCGGCCACAACGTTTAGAGCAAAGCCCCCCGATTGTTTTCCCACTTCCGGTCTGCATGGCAACTCTTAACGGAGCCCGAAATCTCAACATCTCAAGTCTACAATGTGCCTGGAAGAGCTGTTTATGTTTGAAGCACCGCGTCATACGGTGAACTGAAAAGGAAACGCTAATAAACATTGTTCGATCAGCAAATGAACACACATTTACAGACATTTTTTTAGAATATAGATTAGGGAGTGCGATGAAGGCTTTGCTTTTGCAGGTGTAAAAACTGTACACGGGGATATTTTTCTAAGGGGGAAAGGCCTTGTTACATCTCACATGACCTTTAAGTCATAAAGTTCTCAGGCTGTAAACAGGAAAAAAATGCAATACAACAGATCTTCCAATTACAATTGGAGTTTTTGACATGTCTTTTTTATAATTTCTGGAAAAGTTTGTTACAAAAACTCTTTTTCCCGCCTTTCTTTTGATCTTGTTTGCACGGTTACCCTTTCCTTTGAATCCAAAACGGGAAAAAGGCCCTCAAGGGCCTCAAAGTCCAGACGTTCCACGCTGCTAATGCCTTAAACTAAAAGGGGATTAAAGCGAGATGACGACAGGATGACAGAAGACAAACGGCGCCCCTCACCTCTTCAAACGCCAGGAGCAGCTGTGGGGGCGGAGCCACGGGGCTGTCACTGCTGTTCGCCACCGGATCCCCGACCCGGTTCCGCTCCATCCGTGGTGCGTTCATGGCCGCGGGGCCGTTTATCTCCACGGCCCCAGCGTTGCCCCTCACCCTCCGTCCGCCCTCGACTCCAATAAGGGCGTATTGGAAGACCATCCTCTCCAGAACGGTTCCTGAACATCACAAACACCCATTCGATTCCATTCAGTTGATTTATTCATTAAGCACCTTTCATACAGAAAGTAATAGAAGGTGCTTTACATAGAAACGCAGTTAAAAGCAAATAAAAACACAGGTTTTTAGTTAAAAGCACACCCAATCCCAAACACAGTGTGGCCCCCCCATCCCACTGCCACCCCAGAATCCGGTCTAAACTCCAGTTTCCAGGTAGAAGAAGACCTCAGGGTCCCAATTCAAAGGCAGGTCGGATAAATAAGACGGCCAAAGGCCATTCGGGCATTCATGAACGACCAAGATTACCTAAAAATCTTGGAAAGAGATGAACAATGTAATGCAAACCGTTTATAACGTCACCATCCCTCTCAACTTCATGACCATGTACCTTGGACTGAAAACCCCGGCAATGGACACAGTAAATAAATACCTTTGGAACATAATGCTTGCTGCTGGGAAAAAAGCCATAACTAAGAAATGGATGACACAGTCAGCCCCCACGATTTCAAACTGGATTGAAATCCTGACTGAAATAAGAAACATGGAACAAATTACTTTTAAAATTCACTTGAAACTTGACATTTTTCACATACTTTGGTCAAAATGGGACTGCAACAGGGTAAAATGTGCTGTGCTTCAAAATGGTCAATGATTCATCGCTACTTTCAACAAGCTGCATTTTTGCCAACTGCTCTCTATGTCGAACTGTTCCGTGTTATTAATGTTTTACTGGAAACTTTGAAAAAATAAAATAAAAAAAATAAAAATTACCTAAAAATCCATCCAGAGACAGTGCAGTGATATTAAAACTGCTGTTAGTTACTCCTGATGATAAAATCCTATCTTTGTTACATTTCTAACGAGCGAGAGGAATTAAAGGTGTGTATTTTTGGTAAAATAAGCTCTCTCTTATCTCCAGGACCGATTACTAAAACTTTAGTCTTGTCCTGGTTAAGCTGAAAGAAGTTTTCTCCCATGATGAACTTCTTCTTGAGGTACTTATTTGTGTTAAACCTATTTATTAGGCTTCCTAAACCGGGATCTGAGGGCCAATTTCGAACCATGAACATGCAAACGTGAGCTGGTGCGACTTTAAAATTCCCTTAATCGTCGAAATTTAACGGTCGCCAACGTGAAAGGGGTTGAAAAAGTTGGAGGAAGAAGGGATGCTGCTGTACCTTCGGTGTACTTGTAGGTGTTGGTGATGTCCAGACGCTTGGTGGAGCCCACAGACTTGGTGGACGTATTCTGCCCGATCGCGCTGGGGTCGGAGAATATTTTCATCTTCGAGCCGTCTTTCCGGACCTACAGACAATCCGACCCGGTTTTAACACACACACAAACACACACACACACACAGACCACACACACACATATCAGCTTGCTGACCGAAGTCACAATTCCGTAGCATTATGAGAACAGAGACTGTGTGAGGAAAACTGAGTTTAGTTTTACTTTCATCACTAGAAATGGGAAAAAAAAGGGGGCACAAGGAGTGTATGAGCAGAAGACAGATGTTTGCATCTGCTCACCAGCCAGAAGACGCGGTCGGCGTTGACCTCGGCGAAGACAAAGGGGACGTCGTACTCCAGGTGGGTGTCCCCGTTCAGGATGGCGGCGACAGAAGCCGGACCGCAGCAGTACACACCTAAAGGAGAAAGGACGCCACACAAAGGATTCAGACAGTCCTTAACTCATTGACTGCCAGCCATTTTCAGAAGAGAGTCCCATACTGCCAGAGTTTTTTTTAGGATTTTGACTGATTTTTCAAGAGCCACAGAATAGTTTGTGCTATGACTATGTAAACACCGAACACACCAAAAGAAAGAGTAGACTCTCTTCTTTCATCAGGAAAAATTTTTTGTTTCTACCTTATTCCGTTCTTCCTCGACTTGCGTCTCACCGGCGCCATTTTTCGCATAGCGAACCGTTACCTTTTTCTAATTTGCCTACAGTCTACGCTCATCTCCCATCAAAAGTGGCACTGCCCCCTAGAGGGTCAATTTGTTACTACATACTCTGTCTAGAAGCCTGATATTTACGGACAAGCTTTAGCAGATCGTCCCCCAGCCACTCTCGTTGAAAAACATAAAAGACGTCTATAGACGTCTTTGGCAGTCAACGGTTGTATTTGAATTGACGTCTATAGACGTCTTTGGCAGCCAATGAGTTAAACACACTGTTAGAATAAGGTTATAATCACTCCCTTTAGCATAGTATGCTATAACATGATCAATGTAAATGACTGATTGTTGTATTCCTTATAGAACCATAACTTTGTGTTAAAGACTCTGTTTTCTTTCTCTGATTGCATTAGATCTACACCATTGATATCACATTCCATCAGGTCAACACACACACGCTCCATTTTTACCACATTTCAATGTTTTCTGCATTAACTAGAACCTGGCCAACTCATGTCAGGGTTATAGGGTTAGTAAGTAACTGGCCAATAAGCAGTGTCCAGTCCTTTTTGAGGTGATATACTTTGCCTGTGACCCAATAAATGTCATTTTTATACTTTTGATCCTCATACTTTCGGTTTATTCTCAGGTTTCCAACTAAAGAATTGGGTTAACAACACCCTAAAGCCTTTTGACCTTTAAAGAGGCCCTTTAAAACCTAATGAAACACCTCAAGTAGAACTTCTGGGCTGAGTATTCATTCTATTTCTGGATCAAATCTAAACAGAAGGAGGTCAGTGTGAAGAACCAGAGCTGGAGATCAGCTCATACGAAAAGGCTCTCAGTTCAGAATTACAGGGACAAGAGAGGGAGAAGAGGTACCGTCACTGGTCTCCTGCGGGGTCGGGTCCAGAACCTGCCAGCCGTCGTATTTGCCGTCTGCCCCCAGGTCCGGTCGCTTCATCCACCCCTCCACCCACACGTGGAAGTTCCTGACAGCCCAGAGAACGATCCAGATGGGGAACATTTCAAGCTCCAAAATAACCAGCTTTAACCCCCTTAGAAGAGGGTTTAGACCCGGACCTTTTATTCAGTTTCTATTGTGTAACTACACTGAAATTACCATCATAATTTTGAAAGTCTTTAAAAGTAATTTGTGTGTTCAACATTTAAGTCACCTCCGTTTTTGGTTGTGACCACCGAGGGGCAAAACTCAAAGGAAAGTCTTGAATTAAAACAAAATGGAGAAGAAACAACACATTTTGTTGCCAAACTCTGAATGATTCGCTTTATCACATCATCAATTGTCTAAGGATTTCTAAAAATCTATGAGATTTCCACCAAATCACAGATAAATACGATAAATACATCATGATTGTCGAAAGCCACATCCCTCAAATTCACTGATAGAGGAACGGAGAACGCTCCCAGATGGGGAACCTCTCAGGTTCTAAGTCAGAAGTTTGGCTGGTGTTCTTTGGGTTTTTGAACGAGTCCTACAGCCTTTTTGGGGAAATTCCTCTTAAAAGAAACAGTGAAATACAACACTCTGCCAGATGAAGACATTTTATATGTTTACTGTGTTTTTTAGATTCACAAATTCCTATCATTATCCCCTCAGATTGGGAAACCGTCAGAAAAGACGTTGATATCTGTTTTTAAATGAAAAAGACCAACAATCTTCCTATGAGCCTTTTAAAAAAGAGAACAACAAAAAAAAAAAACACTTTTTAGTAATATTTCTATCTGACAAAAGTGGGATTAAAGTGATCCAGAGGTTTTTGCACATCTGGCTGACATCAATCAAACGTCATCATTGAACTATGATCTTTTTTTTTTATTTTGCTTAAAATGGAATTCACTAAAGAAGGTGAGGAGGGAATTCTTTCAGGTTTACCGTGGACTCTGATAATTTTGGAGGTGGGATGTGGCCATCTTTGTTGACTCCCTAAAGCTCTGCTGTACAGTTAATAACATAACAGCTTTTTTGTTGGAGTTTCATTCCTGGGTCTCCATATTCTGGGTTAAATAAGCCAAGCCTTTGAAAAGCCATTGCATCATAAAACCTTAGAGCTCATCAGTTTGATAATATTCTGTTGTGTTCATTTTGGTTTTATATTTGCACTATCAGGTCATGTTTTGTGATTAGAACTTCTAAAAAAAAAATAAACAAGCCTGCAGAGGAGCTTAGGCCTCACCAGATGCTGTCTCTGGACTCCAGCTGTCTGAATCCCTCCTCGGAGAAGTGCGAGTCGATGGTCAGGTTCCCATTGGTGTCGTGGGCCGACTGGAAGTTGCTGACCACCCGGCAGGGGATCCCCAGCAGACGCAACACTGCAGCCAAAAGCATTTAACCCTGTAATACCACGTCTGTTACACACAGTTTCTGAAAATCTTTGTAATCTGGGGCCTTCTGGATTATTTAATGGTCAAAACTTTGCTCCAAACCCTGTTTTACACTGTCAACAGACAATAATTTAGACTTATCAAACTAATAAGTGATGAATATTCCAAATTTATTTCTGTTTATTTTTTTCATATTTTGTTAAAAGGGCTAAATAAAGACCTAGAAAAAAAATCTCTCTATTTCTTATTGCATCAGGCTTTGAAAGGGTTCAAGTCCCCATTTCCAGAAGCTCTGCTCCAGTCACAAGGTTCTTGTCACGTCTGGGGGAATGTCTCGTCTTGATTACCTATTGTGTACACCTGGGGTTCCCTCCCTCATGTGTTTAAATAGTCCTCGTTTCCCCTTGTCTGGCGCGGGGTCGTTCTTGTCTTGTCTTGTCCTTGTCTTGTCCTTGTCTTGTCCTTGTCCTTTCGTCCGTCGTCACCCCCCACGCCAGGTTTGTTTTCGTCATAGTTCTGCCACAGCCACAGTCATAGTCACAGTTTTTTCATAGTCTTGTTAATCTTTATTTTGTTACTTTGTCATAGTTTTCCACAGTCTTGTTTGCTCATTGCTTTGTTACTTTGATCACAGTTTTCCACAGCTTTGTTTTGTACTTTGTCTGGACATTCACCCTGTTTTTGTTCAATAAACCTTGTTTCCCTCACTCCGCGACTGAGTCCTCCCGCCAACACCAACCCTCCCTGACAGTTCTTTTCTTTTCCTTTCACAAGCAGATAAACCGGCTTTTTGTGTCAGAGTTTATAGGCTTATGTTGTAATTAATCAAATTCCCTTTGTGTAGATTTTTAAAAATCTATTTTAGGTTTAGATTTTTAGTACAAGGGAGCAAAGTAACTGGATTCTGATTACCTGTATGTGCACACATACCTGGCCAATAAGGCGGATTCTGATCTTGGCTCTGTTCAACTTAATATTGTGGTATGAATGGAAATTTAAAGTCAAAATGAATATTTTGTAACTTAAATCTTTTGCCTAAAATTGGTGAATTTTTGCTTAACAAAGCATGTGTCAGTTGTTGGGTTGCCAGACAACAAAAAGTAAGCTTTCACATTTAGATCCTGCTGATATTCGATCCTCTTTCTTCTCGTTTATGGTTATTTTCCGGACCGGGGCTGGAAACGGAGGGCAGACGTGTGTCCTGTCGGACGCTGTCGGGGCCCTGATGGCCGCCCACCCTGAGCCATGGTTCTGCTCGAGGTTTTCTGCCTGTTAAAAGGAAGTTTTTCCTTGCCTGTGTCGCCTAGTGCTTGCTCATGGTGGGAATTGTTGGGTTTCTGTAATTTAACTTCAGAGTAGGGTCTGACCTGCTCTGTTTGGAAAGCGCTGTGAGACAACTGTTGTTGTGATGTGGCGCTATATAAATAAAATTAAATTGAACTGATGGCGTGGCGGGTCATCACCTGAGCACATGACGCCGGCGAACACCCAGCACTGGCCGTACTTCACCGGCCGGCAGCCGGAGTCGAACCAGCGCCTGAGGATGGCGTAGCTGCCGTTCCAGCGGGTGGGCGGGACCCCCCCCCAGTAGTCGTTCCCCCAACGGCCCTGCAGGACCCCGTAGTCGTCCTGGCTGTTGATCTGGAATAGAAACATTTAAAATAAGCCCTATAATGCCAAATGTATCATATTTGATACATACGGTTTTTGAAATGTTTTGCATCTGACACCTTTTGCATAAATTAAGTGTAAAAACTTTGCTCAAAATCCTATTGTACACAATCAGATTCACCTGATAACAGGGTGCAGAAGACTACACAAAAAATCATTTTGACTTATCGCATGGTAATAAATTATTATTATATTTTGTTAAAAGGCCAAATAAGGAATTCAAACCAAAAAAAAGTAATTTTCTGTTTTGTTTTATTCTTGGATAAGGCTTTAAAGGGTTAAAGAGCCTGTGTGTGCACATACAGGCTCTCATTTCATTTGAATTTTTTTCATTTATTTTGAAACATGATATGGTTTAACAATCTTTACATTGAATGCTTCATAAACATGCATCATGTTCAAAAAAGAGTAGGATGAAGCATAAGCTTTTTAAGCCCCACCCCTCAGTTACATGTGTCATGGTGGTAAAGGACAATTATTTACCGTAAGACAAACAGTATACCACCTTTTTATATATTACTCTTTTTTGTATTCATCAAAAATACTTTCCTTATATTCTTTTTTTAATTGCTGGATGCTTATACATTGTTTAATGTTTTCAAGCAAGCTGTTCCAGAGCTTCACTCTGACGCTAACTGATAAACTAAAGCTTCTTTTTGTTGTTCGAACATACTTAGCTTTAAAATGTAATTTTCCTCTTAGATTATATTTTTCATCTCTATCAGAAAACACTTGTTGTATGTGCGCAGGAAGTACGGTAAGTTATTTCTTGCTTTATAAAGAATTTGAGCAGTTCTGAAATTGATCAGATCTACAAAATTTGAGAACTCTTGGATTTAGGAATAAACAGTGAGTGTGATCTCTGTAATGTTTGTTATTCTCTCACTGTGTCTCTCACAATCTTTAGCATCTCTCAGCATCCTCCAGTAAAAGAGAAAAGAGTCCTACCATGGCGCTGAGCACCCGGCCCACGTAGACGGGGTCCCGGCGGGCGGCAGCGTCTCCCGCCGGATCGCGCAGGTTTTCGTTGTTGACGTCCAGGATCTTCAGACAGATCTTCGCCATGTCCTCCTCGAACTGGACAGAGAAGAGGGAAGCCGCCGTTAGGGCTCCACGCCGGGAAACGTCTGATCATCGGTTCTACTTAAACCAATGGATCTGACTGTTTGCATGTTCTATCAATTTAAATTTCGACGAGCAGTTTTCTGCAAACTGACCACATTCATGTTAGATCCGGATGACAAAACAGAAGTTGGTGTGTCGACAACAGTCTGTCTGAATTAGACTGGAATTTCATGTCTAGAGACCATTTTTCAAAAGTTTGACTCAATCAAAATATGACATCAGTTAATGGATAGATGACAAAATCAAAGCTAGATCAAGTATTCTATGTGGGCCACCTTCTTTTATCTGACTTATAATAATATAATATAATATAATATAATATAATATAATATAATCCATCCATCCATCCATCCATTATCAATACCGCTTATTCCCTGTTGGGGTCGCG
>JABUIW010000090.1:45960-64028 GCA_013363375.1 Menidia beryllina
AAAAAAAAAATAGTTTGAGACAAATTGTGTTCATGAAATAAACCAAAGAAATGTATTTTTAAGATTACACCTAAACGGTGTCTCATTGTGAATCATTTCCATCAGTTTGGATCTTTTAAATGTTCTTGAAAAGCCAACTTTCACTTGTTAGAAGGATCTTTGTACTTATTATGCAACATGTTCATAAACCCTGATGTCTGAACGCCTTCACGCAGATTCAGAGGGAGTGGAAGGCCCTTGTTTGATTTCTCCCACTCAGACAATGGCTCCCATGACAAATGGCAGCATAGTTCAGTGACAGACGCCAGGGCGAGGTGGTGGAGCGCAAACTTAGTCACCAACGGGTCACTGGGATCGGACTGAAGAATACGAAGCGTGCCGCGACAGGACGGAGAAAAAAAAAACGCCTCCTGGACAGTTCGTGGGAAAGTTTCTGTCACGCTTAAACCTGCTGTGGGGAACGACCGAGCCGCAAATGGAGATGACCCCAGAAAGTAGATTGGTTTACCTCGAAAACCTGAAGCAATGCTTCAAAAAGTCAAGGATAGTTGCTTTTCTTTTGTGGGAAAAGTCAGCCGTTCGTTGTAAAACTTTGTTTGAGTTAGTTAACGAGTCCAAAGTTTTGGTTAGACGCTTCACGTTTGGCGGAAAAATCCTGAATTATAGCAAATTGTTGTTTCACAATCACACAAAACCTGAAGTCATGA
Organism: Menidia beryllina; assembly: GCA_013363375.1. NCBI lineage: Eukaryota > Metazoa > Chordata > Actinopteri > Atheriniformes > Atherinopsidae > Menidia > Menidia beryllina. The sequence continues at coordinate 46,668 of JABUIW010000090.1, forward strand.
TGCTTTACGGAGCAAATCTCACACTTTCTTCTTTTTTGGGGAAAAAGTCAGCCGTTTGTGGTAGAACCTTGTTTGAGTTAGTTTACGAGTCAAAAGTTTGGGTTGGATGCTTCACGTTTGGCGGAAAAATCCTGAATTATAGCAAATTGTTGTTTTACAATCACACAAAACCTGAAGTCATGATGCTTCACGGAGCAAATCTCACACTTTTGTATCTCAGTATCATTGTACTTGTCATTCAGATTGTAAAAAAACTTGTATCAATTGGGTTTTTTGACGTTTTTTTAAATAAATGAATGAATAGATAAATAACGCGTTTAAAAATAACAGGATGCAGAGCATTCAAAATGAAAGAAACAATCCCAGTTAAGATTTCAGGGTGTTTTATCGAATTTCAGGCATTTTTAATTAATCTATTCTTATGTATTTTAAACATGGACAGCTAACACTTTGGAATGATTCTTGAATAATCTTTGAAAATGCAGTGCTTTTTCTAGCTGACTTTATTCCAGCTTGTGGGGACAAGTCGGAGAACTGATGATGTGCAGCTCTTTGTGCTGTGTAATTGAACAGAAATCCACCAGAAAGGCTGGATTTTTTTCTTTAAAAATGAAAGCTCTTTGCTCAATTAAAGACTTTCTACTGGTGTTTTAATCTTAACATCTACAACAACAAAGAGAACAAAAGGCCATTAACAGGGTCTAATCAGCATCTGAAGGAGGTTGCGACTTGGTATAAACTACATTTGAAGAAAACCACCTCTGAGCAACATAGTTTCTGTAGCCCACAGTGTAGAAGAACCTCTGTACTTACCTGCCGCCATCTCTTCAGAACGTTGCTTCCCGATGTAAAAACAGATAAATGCTCTTTTGCGGGCAGGCAGCAGCACTCTGACAGGTGACCCGGCTCAGGTGGGTTTTAAACGTGTCACACCCAGCCACTCCTCCCAGTACCACGCAGTGTCGCAACCTCAATGACAGACGAGCATCCACGATGGAAAGTTAAAGCCCAGAGAAAAAGAATTGCTCATAAGCGGCTCCTGGCCTAACATGTATAGAAAAAAAAATAAACGTACTAACTTAAACGAACACTTGTTTATTCATTTTATCATCCAGAACATGGGAATGTACTCCTTTAAAACTCCTACCCTGACCTGAGAGGACCTTTGACCGCCTCCAGCTGATCCCTGATTGGCCAAAAAGGTGTGACACATCGGTATGATCACCGACCCTGAAAGAGGCGAAATTATCAGAGCATGATGTAAGTTATCAAATTGAGAAAAAATGATTATTTCTTTATGTGTCTCCTCCCTTTAACTTCATAGAAAAATGGTGAGTTTCTGTATTTCATCATCTGTAGGAATGCGTCCTAAACATTAAAGAGACTGTGGACGCCCTTTTGCTTTTTCATGAGATTGAAACAAAAATCAAGTTAATTACATAAAAATTCAGAGTTATTAAATATAATTATGATATTGCGAGATAAAAACGTATCAAATATCAATGCTCACCGGAGTTTAATCAATGAAGTTCAACGTCCACCTCACAATCTATCTAAAAATTTAGATTTTTTTTAATGTTTCAACTAACTTTTTCTCTATTTTTACTTTCATTTATTAATTTCCACTTTCCTGTCTTATTAATCTTGTGTGCAAATGTTGACATTTGAACTTTTTTTCCTCATAGTTTGACATTTCCAGGCGGTGAGACTCTGGCCTCGGGGTTTTTCCTGCTTTTAACCACAATAGTTCCTGTTTTTAAGTTTACACTATAAGAAATGAAGCAAATTGGTTTGAACTTTTACAAAAAAAACTACGTATAGAGTCAAAACAAAGCTTCCATCCACGAAAGATGAACGAGTTCTCGGGTCTGCCATCTTCTGTGTCATAACTCGGGATTTTGACCTAAATATGGGTTGTTTCGAAGTTTGACTCTCAGAGATGGCCTTCACCAAGATCACAACTCCAGAACCTGATGTCGATGAGCTCACTTTCAATGGAAGACACACCCTGTTTGCATGCAGTTGGGGATGGGTGGATGACATCTGAGTTTGAACCCGTCTCATCGGCTCATCGGGGCCTTTTGATGCAACACTAGTCCAGGAATCTGGGCCTGTGTGGGAAGATTGTTTGGCTGAGTTTTCTTCTGTCACCTTATGAGTCAAACGGTATCAGATTGTGGACAAAATTAAAAGCTAGCAGCAATACAGGCTAAATGATGACATCCTATTAAGTTAAGATTCCTTAAAAGGACTTACAAATCCTAATCATCATAAACGGTTTAACATATTTGTCCTGAATGAAAACCAGTTTTAAAGTTAGAATGGAGGGAATTCAGCGAGTTAAGCCTCTTTAATCTCTAAATAAAGTTCAATTCAGAGCACTGAAAAACAAAAGCACAGAATGGAAACGTCAACGTTTTTATTTGATTTAAAAGCTTCACAGCTGCTCCTCCTGCGGCGCTCCGTTTGAATTTTTCATGAACCGGCAGGAGCAAACAGAAAAAGCAGAGGTCGGACGCTGCGGGAAAAGTGCGTTTGGAGACTTTTTTTAAAACATTCTGCTGGATGAGGGAGTGGCGAAAGTCATTCTGATGCACATTACTGTCCACATTTATTACTCAGCCTGGTCCTGGCAACTCAAGCTGAACCAGTTTTTAGCATCCATCTCTCTCTGGGTTGTTCTTACTGTGAGTCTATTGAGGTCTGGCCCCTTTTTTCCTGGTTTTTCTGTTAATCGGACACTTAAAGAGGATACTTAAAGACCGGCCTCTTTTGTTGTAGACTCAACTGTTCCAGAGGAAGGCGGAAAAGCGGGAGGACCCAAGTCCTTCGGGGCGTTTTTGGCCACACACGCACATCCAGACATCCCTTTTGCCCCCCCGACGGCGCGCGCAGGCGTTATCCGTCCTGCCGGATGAGATCTGTGGCCTTCTGCAGGTTGTGGCTGACGGCGCCCTCCAAGAACTGAACCCAGGTCAGCTCTGACTCTCCACACGTGTGGCTGGACCTGCAGGGAGAGAGAGAGAGAGAGAGAGACGGGTGGGGGGGGGGCTGAGTCTTTAAATGAACTTAAAATCCATCTTCTCAACCATAAAAACCTGTAAAAAAGAAAAAGAAAAAAAGAACCGCGCTGAGCTGAGTTTCTTCCATCAAAACCGGGACTTGAGATGCTGTTCGGGTGTGCACGGTAAGGTTGTCAAAAGTATCGATACTCAAAAAAGTATCGATACTAAAATGTTTTATTCGGATACGATGCTCATTCTCAAAAGTATCGATACCACCCTTCTCTCAGATTTATTTATGTTTTTATTTACGTTGTTTATGATAATTTACAAGACGTTAGCCATGAACTGCTAGCTGCGGCTAATGGCTAATAACAACATGCTACCATTAGTCGAGTACATATCCAACTCCGCCCACATCCAAGTCGGCCATTTTGATTACATCACCAATAGGAAGAAAAGAAAATCCTAATTGCTTCATGGCAATATAGACATTCATTTAAAAATAGTGAAATTAATCTTTAAAACACTTAATTAAACTCTATACATAACATTATGTTAAAATAGTGGATGTTAAATAGGTTTGTACAATAAGTCTAAACAAATTTAACCAAAAAATATTTATTTCTCACAATTATGAAGGCTGGAGGGTCAGGGTTAGGGTCAGGGTTAGGGTTATGGTTAGGGTCAGGGTCATTAATGTGGGCCACCATAACATCAGTAACAGGTCAGTTTGAAATGAAAGACACTTAACCGTCAAAATTCAGTTAAATTTTGGGGTCTTTGTTTTTATCCTTGTGGTATCGAAAATGGTATCGAGTATTTTCCTGAGTATTGGTATCGAGATAAAAATGTTAGTATCGTGACAACCCTAATGCACGGAGGTGGCAGCGTCATGCTGAGGTGTTGTTCTGCAGGCGGTAAAGACGCTGCTGGGGGTGAAAGGGCCAGAGAGGAGCCCGGGGCTTCCTCTGGGGATTACTTTGAGCCCATTCAGACAGTTAAAGCAGTGTTTTTCAACCACTGTGCCTCGGTACGCTAGTGTGCCGCGAGTGATGGTCAGGTGTGCCGTAGAAAATCATCCTATTTCACTTAATTGGTCTAAAAAGATTTTTTGATAAAGAATTAATTATCTGCAAATAATATGCCATTTTTGAGTGTCTGTGCTGTTCTAGTGACTGGTGGTGTAATCATGTAATAATTCCTTATGACTAGATTTTGTATATAATTTTGTATATTGAAGTGGACATGTTAAGTGCAATTTGAAAGAAGAAATATAAAATATGATAAAAATAATTTTTTGTGTTTATTTGATTCCCATTCAAGACACTTAAGATAAGATAAGAATAAAATAAGAATAACTATAGTGTTACTATAGGCGGCTACAGATTTGTTTTTGGTTGGTGGTCTGCTTCGTGATTTTTTCTATGAAAAAATGTACCTGATACAGGCTGATATTTCCTGGAGAGGCTAATTAAAGTCGGCAGAACGGGAGGGCTGTGTCTCACCTTTAGTTAACCCCACGAAAAGATGCATGCCGACGCCTCAGAGATGACTTATCGCCTCCCGCGTCACGCCCTCCCCATCCCGCTTGATTTCTTTCTCACTTTCATGACTAACTTCTGAGAAAAAGTCCCCAAAGTGGTGGAAGATAATGCCAAACGTCTTACCTTACGATTTCCAGAAATTTCTTTAAAAGTGCCGCCAGTTTAGACACCTAAAGAAGAAAAAAAGAAAAGGACTTTGATTATAAGTGAAGTCGGGACATTTTAAGCTAGTCAGATACTCTGAAATCGCTTTTGCACAAAAGCATCCGGCCCCTTTGAAAAAGGTTTGGCAGAGTTTTGCACATCTGCCTTTAGGAGCTCAGTTTTTGGCCCATCGAGTCTTTGCCTGCTCTAATTTCTTGAAATAGAATAAAACCAGCAAAAAATATACTTTTACATGACTTTTCTGGAATTTTTTACCTTTTATTAGATTTTCTGCCATGTGCTGTCAACAACATTTACAGAAAAATAACATTTCCCTGCTGTCAAAATCACATTACCATATCTTTTCATCCCTGTTTTGGCATATTTCAAACTCTGAGAAACTAAATTACTGTGGGAAATTTGCTCCTATGATGACTGAATATCTTCATTTCTGTCTTTTATAACCAATCAGAGTTACTTCCACAAACATCTGGAGAAATATTAAAGGAAGCGGATGAATTTGGCCACAAACTGAACAGGATTTGTTGCCCACAGAAACTGAACGGAGCAGAGAAATCAGGCTAATTTATGATTAATCCACTCTGTTTAAGGCTGGTTGGGAGTGGTGGCTCCTCCAGCTCTCCCAAACACAAGCTGGCTTGTTTGTTTTTTCACCCTCACAACCGAACACAACAATTTTCGAACGTCTCAGAGCGCAAATGACACAATCGCCAGCTGCCTAAATATCTGACGTCAGGTGATTTTCATGAAGCTGGGGGTGATTTCACAAGCAGGGAAAGTGGTTCGATCGGTTCCAGAGAAGCTCCGCTCACGCGGTTGTGCAACCGAACGCGTGTCAGCGCAGCTCCTCAGTCAGGAGAATAAAACCAGCTCCCCTGAACGTCGCCAGGTCGTTTAAGTCATTCTCCCCGGAAACAATACACAACCCAGAGTGTCCACACAAACCGAGAGGAAGACAAACTCCTGGCCGAAGCCGACAGACCAACGGGTCCTTTGACAAAACAAAACAAAAACACACACACACCAAAAGAAAAGGCGAAAAAAAATTACGCTTACAAGAACAGGTCAACTCCATGTGGGGCAGAGGAGTCCAGATAAGCCCCTCATATTATCACTATCACTTATTTTAGATCTATATATATATATATATATATACATATAGCTACTTATGTATATATTTATCTATATTCTGTGTGGAATTTTGTATATATATATATATATATGTATAGACATGTATATATGTATGTGCTGTTGTTTTATTTCTGGACTTTGTAACAAAAATAATTTCCCTCTGGGATAACAAAAGTATTTCTGATTCTGATCTGATTCTGATACAGAAACAAACCCCCCCTAAAATGAACACATAGATGCAATCAGGTCTATTTTGCCTTTAGAGCCACCACACCTCCATGCAGCCCTTGGCTAAATAGTCAGAAAATAAAAGAAAGATTAAAAAATACTAAAGATTAGGGAACTCTGATTTTTGAGCCTCTGTTCTTAAGTGTTTGGACACAGTAATCTACAAGCATGGTGACAGCTTAAGTCTCAATACAAGTTCAAACATTTCTTTCTTCAACGATAAAATGATAAAAGGGAAATACGTACGTTGGTTTCTACTCCGCTGTAGTCCATGGGGGGGTAGAGACAGAGGGCCAGGTCGTCCAGGCTGAGGGGAAAGCAAACACAAGCGGCTTTACGGCTGAGAAACCGGAGCTCCTGCTCACCGATCGGGAGGGTTTTTGCTGGCTTTATCAAACCTGGCGTACCTGGGGCTGACCTCCCGGCTGATGTCGGCCAGGTCGTCCAGCTGGGCCACGTTTTGGGCCGAGCCGCAGTCGCCGTGGGCCCTGACGGCCGCCGCCAGCTTCCGCAGGCACGCCGCCGCCGCCTTCATCAGCCCCTGGCACGGCGCCATCACGCGCCGGTCCCGCTCCGACCAGTACGTGTCCTGGTTGCCGCGGGGACCGTCTCCGTCCTCCTCGTCATCGAGCACGTCGCTGAACGGGTCCTGGACCTCAGATAAGGCCTGTGGGTGTTAAAACAAATCAAAAATGGTAACAATTTAGTCATTTAACTCATTGGCTGCCACAGACGTCTATAGACGTCAATTCAAATACAACCGTTGACTGCCAAAGACGTCTATAGACGTCTTTTATGTTTTTCAACGAGAGTGGCTGGGGGACGATCTGCTAAAGTTTTTCCGTAAATATCGGCTTCTAGACAGAGTATGTAGTAACAAATTGACCCTCTAGGTGACAGTGCCACTTTTGATGGGAGATGAGCACAGACTGTAGGTAAATAAGAAAAAGGTAACGGTTCGCTATGAGAGAACATGTCGCCGGTGAGACGCAAGTCGAGGAAGTTAAGGCAGAACGGAATAAGGTAGAACCAATTTTTTTTTCCTGATGAAAGAAGAGAGTCTACTCTTTCTTTTGGTGTGTTCGGTGTTTACATAGTCATAGCACAAACTATTCTGTGGCTCTTGAAAAATCAGTCAAAATGCTCAAAAAACTCTGGCAGTATGGGACTCTCTGTTCTTAAAATGGCGGGCAGTCAATGAGTTAATGGTAAGAAAATAAATCCATAAACAATCAAAGCTACTCTGCTCTTAAAAATTGTGAGAAACGGCTCATATTGTTTTACGAAAAACCCCGGAAAAAGAGCAGAACTGTTTCAGCTTGTGGAGGAATTCGTAAAGAGCGCGTTCACCTGCTCGATTTCCTCGATGGCGTCTTTTACGACTCCGGTCTGAGAGGACAGGACCACCAGCAGAGCCGCCTTGTTGTCTGCGGGGCACAAAGGAACCGAGCTTCAGCCTCTTCCCGTGAGGTTTTGGGTTTGGGTATCCGGACGGCTGCACCCACCTCTGGGCATGCGGGCGAAGCGGTCGCAGGCAGACCACACCCCCCCCGTGGACGTCAGCTGCTCCTGGCTCAGGCTGGAAGACACCAGCAGGACATGATGGAGGCACAAAACAGGGCGGAAATGTGGGAACGGCGATCGACACTTTGTCTGTGACGCTCTTCGACTTTCACATTAGTTTTGAGCATTTGATCATCCTTTAACCCTTTAAAGCCCGATCCAAGAATAAAACAAAACAGAAAATTACTTTTTTTTTGTATTAAGTCTACATTTGGCCTTTTAACAAAATATGTAAAAAGAAAAAAAAAATACAGTTTTAATATTAATAATTTATTACTATGCGATGAGTCGATATTATTTTTTGTGTAGTCTTCTGCCCCCTGTTATCAGGTGTATCTGATTGTGTGCAATCGGATTTTGAGCAAAGTTTTTACCAATAAAATTACATTATGTAAAAGGTGTCAGACGCGAAACATTTCAGAAACCGTACGTATCAAATATGATACATTTGGCATTATAGGGTTAAAAAGGATGAGGAAAAAATAGGCTCCTTTTTTTACTTAGACTTGGCTTTAGTTATGTCTTGGGACTAAGGATGTGCCGATCCAGCTTTTTGCACTTCGGATCCCCATCGCGGCCTATCAGAGCATGTATTAAAGTTTAAAGTTATTTATTCTACTTACTTAGTTGTCAGACTCATGTTGAAGAGGGATTTACTCTGATAACAACTTAATGGCTAGGACACAGACCTGTGGCTTAGGAGATGCTAATGCTAATGCTTGTTTGGGATCGGACTTGAAAAAAAAACTGGATCAGGAGTCTGGATCTGCATTCTTTCCTGCCGGCCGGGAAAAGCCTACTTGGGACGACCCCTTCTGGGAAATTCAAGTTCCGGCAGCTCAAAAGGGGACAGAAGCAGCAAACAGAGGGCAAAAAAAGAGAAAAAACTAAATGACAAAATTGGGTACAAAATATAATATACCCTTTAAAACTAACCTAAAACTAACCTTAACTTAACTTAACTTAACTAACCTTAACTTTAAAACTAACCTTAACTTATAAAACCACAATATCAAGGGAATAAAAATAGCAAAAAGAATACAACTCCAAACAAAATCTAAAGGTGAAAGTGACCAGTGACGTTAAATTGGATCAGATTGATATTAGACTGAAATATTACAGACGGATGAGTATATTGAGTCTTAAATTAAATGAAGTGTTCCTTTCTAAAAAAAAATCTGTGTTTTCAGTCCAATTACTCCTTAACTCAGCTGGTTCTGGTTGCCTGATATGTTTGAGGATTTCTGTTTGTGGGATCAAGGCATCATCATCTAACCTGCTCAGTTAATAGCACATTGCGCGATTGCGCGAAAGAGGTTTAAAATTCGGTGTTTATGCGACCGTGTTGTGAGCACCTCTGAAGCGGCGAGCTCAGTATGACCTCCAGCAGCTGCTGGACTCCCTCCAACACCTCCACCGTGGCGTCTCTGACCTGCCGGCGCAGAGTGACCCCTGACACGCACAAACACAACACAGACACGCTCGATCCCAGACTCCACTCAGCGTCACACCTCTTCCTCGTGGACTACTGTCTGGAGCGGTTTGAGGAGTTACCTTGGCTCTTAGGCAGCCAGTAATACACCGTGGACAGAGTCAGGACACTCTTCAGGATAGACTCGGACAACTTCTCTCCATCCTGAAATGGGCACACACACAAAACAGAGAAGTGCTTTTATCTGAGGGCTAAGAAATGATTTCCTAACTATAATCCCCTTCACGGCTTTCTTGCTTTGGGGTGAATAGAGCATCTGAGTGTACAAACAAACAATTAGTCCATTAATTCATTCATAGTTTTTTTTTTTTTGGCCAATAGAAACAGTGATCGAGTTGCATTCGTTTCTCTTTTTTTTTAATTAGATGAAAATTATACAGAGTAAAATCAGTTTCACAAAACTTAATGTCATTACATGAATTAAATAATGCTTTTTCACATATGAAATCCCAATAATGAATTCATTCATTCACAGTCTGACCTGTTGTGATGGTAATGGCGGTTTGGAGAAGGCCAAGCTGAGTTTAGTGGCTTCCTGGGAAACTGCCTTTACTGCCTGGTCTGACGACAAACAGCAAATGTTTTGGGGATTTTATTATAAGAAGATACTGACATACAAGTCATTTAATAAAAAATAAACACCCTGAATCCATTTCAAGGTGATGTAATATTAAAAATCTCAGATTTCCGTCATGATGTTTGAGTATAAACATATAATGTAACACGATTAGAAACAGTATAATTTAAAGGCTTGAAAACATTTTTTTTCTCTTCTGTCTTTCTGATTTAAAAAAATTGAATAAATAAAAATAATTTAAGATACTCAACTCAAAGTGTCCCAGAAGTTGGAAAGGTTAAAGGCTCCATCTGATGCGTTTGATTCTCCATCTACAATGAAAAGTTAGCATTCAGTTAGAAGTAATCCCAGCATCCTGGCTTGGATACAAAGTATTTTATTCATGAACAAATAGTTATATATGCCTAAATGTTAAAAGCAAGAGATCAAAACTGTTGCAGGAGTCCTAATATTAAATGACAAAAGTAAATATTCTGGTACTTTCTATGATTACTTTAAACTGTTTTGCTTAGCCAAGATCATAGCTCGATATAGGAAAAACTGGTGGAATAGTTTTATTTACGCACTAGAAGAGGCAAATACTGACAGACATCATACTTTCATACGCACTTGGGTTGTGTTTTTTGTCTGAAAAGCAGCATTTTAGACTTGTTTGCTTTTGAGAGTATGCAGAAAATGTTGTAAACATGCTCTAGCTGGTTATTCTTACCCTGCTAACATGGAGCTAAGACTCGTAAAGTTATGAAGTCATTTTAAAGATATTCAAAAGAAAATGGGATTGTAAAGACTAAACGTCATGTAAAAAATCAAACACGTCACTAGCTGTGTATTGTAGACCAATATTTAGACAGTACCAACAACAAATACAGTTCATGCTAATGCTAGCTTGACAGACATGCTAGCATGTGGAGCTAAATGGTTATTTTGAATCCTACGCAACGAGTACTTTGTGATATTTACCTCGTACTCGGTCTCTAATACACTGAATGGAGTTCAGTACATTCCGCAAAGGCACAGTCAAATTTCCATCGCAATTTTCGGCACTCATGTCATCGATATTAGCGGACTGGTCTTCGATAAAACTAGATACATGCGTGTTGTGGAACGAACGGCGAGAGAAGTAAATCAGGGGACAACAACAGCTGTAACACTCGCCCAGTGGAAACAACAACATTTCGAAAAGAATAATCTTAAACTAAAATATAAAATAAATAAAATCTTTAAAGTAAATTTTTTTATTTATATACAACTTAATAAAGCATTTAATGTCTTACTTCAATCTTACATAGATCTTTTCCCAACATCTGAGAAAAAATCATTTATTGGGGGCTTACAATTTAGTACGCGTTTTGTTTAATATGTTTGAGATGAGTTATTAAAACTTGTGATCTTGGTCAGACAAGACTATTACAATCGAGAGATATAGGAAAAATGTATTTCTTTATGGCTTAAAAGTGGAAGGATCTCACAATAAACTACAATGTAGGCCAGAATCTCATTTTAAAGTTAAGTAAAGGTAGGCTATATTTATGTAAGTTGAACTCTCACTAAATGTTCTTTTTTGTTTTCCTCAAGTTTCCTCACTTTTTAAAAGCAATCAACCGAACAGTGAATGATAGTTTAAATCACCCAAAACCATAAATAAATTGAAAAAACATTTTTAAATTGGTATCACGCTCTGGTTTCTTTAATTGTAATTATTAAAGAAATGAAACTGTATCCCCTACTGAACATCCTCTGGTAATAATGATGCTGGCACCCTAGTTTTTGCTTCACAATAACGATAAGTGTTGAAGCGTAATCTCCTAAATAAACATAAGTTCCCTTGTATTTAATGATCAGCACCAACCAGTATATAATGTTCTGTTGATCACATCTAAACAATGTAAATTCCTCTTCCGGGCAGTAATAACACCTTCAAATTCAAAGTTAAACCTGAAACATCAACATAAACATAGTTTTGTGATTATTCAGGAAGAGTCTCAGTTTTATGGCAGTTTGATGATGTTGGTGCTCATGAGAATAACCACATCAAAGTTTGTAATCTGAAATTTCTGACTCCACATCTGCGTCCATGCGGATGAAAATAAAGTTTTTTTCCTAATTATGATGTATCATTGTTAATGCTCAGACATCTGGAGCTATAGAAGAATTCCACAGACAAAAAAACATCTGGAAACAATGTAAATATTTGCTGCTCCAGTGGAAGGCATTAATGAGGCTTCTTGATGAGAAATAGGACTCCGGTCCCGATGCCCATCAGACTCAGAACGAGGCTTGAGGTAAAGAACACGGCTGCAGAACTTCTTGCCTTTTCCTTCAGCTCTGTGAATCAAGCAAGACATATTTTCATGTTAGAACAAACAGTTTCTGCAAAGCCAAAGGTTTTCTGCTTTTAAATATAGTGGAGGAGTTAAAAGCTATAGCAAAAAGGAAGGATTGAATTGTAATGATGGGGCAGAATCCCCCTTTTTTTTTAGTGAAACATCCTGTGGGCTGCCTATCAAAAAGTCTATCTGTTTTTTTTTAAATTATTTTTCTGCTTTAATCAAGAATAAAAACATTCAAACACACAAGCTTTGTGAGATAATCAAGAACAAATTAGAACATCATATTTCTTCCCTTTCATTTGGCAGTAATGGCCTTTATTCAAAGGAAGACACAAACATCGATCTGACTCAAACCTGGGACTCCGAAAAGGGGCGATCCAAGACATTTAAAAAGAAACTCACATCGGATTTGCCCCAAACCGAAAGCCTCAACCGTGCGAATCGCTGACATACACTTAAACCTGACGATGTATTCTATTGATTCCAGTCAGACTGATCCATTCATATCTCTGAATACTCAGAGCAGAGAGGCAGACGCAGCAGAACTCCCGGTGTGCTGCACCTGACCGGTCGGGCCTCCCGTTTGCCTCCTCTCACCTGTTCGTCGTGGGTCAGTTTAACCAGATCATGGCCTATAAAAGACAGGCCTCTCACCCCAGGACTGGACGGCGGGCTGTCCCGATGCCTCGTGGTCCACCCTGCAGGAGTAGACGTCCCCCTCCCGAGGTGTGACCTCCAGGGTGGAAATCCTGTGGAAGCTCCCGTCTCGGTTGTGACGGTAGCGCAGAACCGACGCCCCCTCTGAGACCTCCACGCCGTTCCTGCTCCACGTGAAGTTGATGGCGGGGGGGTAAAAGCAGCTGGCGAGGCAGAACAGGGTGTTGACCACGCCCCCTTCCACCTCATACCGGGTGTAGATGGAGACCTCGGGAGCCTCTGGTCAGGAAAAAGAGCAGGAGGTCAGCTGGTACCTTCTCATCCAAAGGGCCCTCAAGATGGCCCACAGAATATAACATGGAACATAGAATAAAACATGCAAAAAATATAAATGCAAATAATACTGCCGGGGGGGTGGGTTTTGACGGGAGGACTCAGGTGCGGAGATGACGGAAAACGAGGTTTATTGTAACAAAAAAAACACTCATGAGTGAGTGAATGTCCAGACAAAGTACAAATCAAGGCTGTGGAAAACTGTGAGCAAAGTATCAAAGCAATAAGTAAACAAGACTGTGGCAAAGTAACAAAATAAAGATTAACAAAACTGTGACAAGGCTGTGGTAAAACAATGGCAATGGCAAAGTAACAAAATAAAGAACAAGACTGTGGCAAAAGCAAACCTGGACTGACGTGGGGGTGAGGAAAGACAGACAAAACAAGACGGACGAAAGACGAAACGGACGAAAACGCACTCGAAACCCGACAAGGGGAAACGAGGACTATTTAAACACATGAGGGAGGGGAACCCCAGGTTTACACAATAGGTAATCAAGACATAACGAGACACCAGACGTGACAAATACCAAGCAGAGATTAAGCTCACTTAGACTGGATTTTTAGAGGTGTGAATTAGTATTGTTTTGAATAAATGGTAATTAGTTTAATATTTAGAGATCAGCTCATAACCCTAAATGTTTTTGTCCCTTTGCAGTGGATCTCATGTTTATAAGCCATGCATAAACAAAAGTGTGCGGCAAACTAAATTCAATGTGTGTGAAACAATCCGACTTTGATCAAATTCAGTCAAATCCAGCAGTTGACCACACCCCCTTCGACCTCATACGGGGTCCTCAAAATGGCCGACAGAATATAACATGCAAACAATAAATGTAAATAATTCCAAGCAGAGATGAAGCTCATTTAAACTGGATTTTTAGAGATGTGATTTAGTAATGTTTTTGAATAAATGGCAATTAGTTTAATATTTAGAGATCAGCTCATAACTCTAAATATTTTTGTCCCTTCACAGTGGATCTCATGGAAACCACAAGACCAAATCCCATCCTGTTTATAAGCCATAAACAAAAGTGTTGTCACGTCTGGGGGAATGTCTGGTGTCTTGTCATGTCTTGATTACCTATTGTGTACACCTGGGGTTCACCTCCCTCATGTGTTTAAATAGTCCTCGTTTCCCATGTCCTTTGCCAGTGCGTTTTCGTCTGTCTGTTTTCGTCACCCCACGGCAGGTTTGATTTTGTCACAGCCTAGTTTACTTTATTGCCATAGTGTTGTTTTTGTACCATAGCCATGTTTTTGCCGTAGCCTTGTTTACCTTATTTGATACTTTGTTCATGTTTTTGTCACAGACTTGTTTTTGTCACAGCCATGTTTTTGTCACAGCCTTGTTTTTGTCACAGCCTTGTTTTTGTCACAGCCATGTTTTGTCACAGTCATGTAATCTTGCTTTGTTCATAGTTTTGCCACAGCCTTGTTTTTGTACCATGTCTACCATCCACTCCTTTTGAGTGTGTTTTTGTTAAAATAAACCCTTGTTTCCATATCTCCGCGACTGAGTCCTCCCTCCAAGATCGACCCTCTTGACAAGTGTGAGGTAAACTAAATTCGATATGTGTGAAACAATCCGATTTTGATCGGATTCAGTCAAATACAGAAGAGGCAGCGTGTTTCTGTGGGCTCTTTCTGTTCGGTGAGGAGATTAGACAAGACCTTATCAAGTTATTTTTAAACCCATCTCTTAAATTATTCGCCGTTGTCTTTTTAGGTTCTTCCTCAGACCTTTGCTAAAGGGGCCGGAGGCGGTTTTCTTTTAACCTTTAACATCCAGGAGGACGTGTCAGTTTTTACCGGAGGGGTTTCTTCTCTCGCAGTTGCACTTTTTGTACCTTCGACCGACGTAATTTCGGCTTGTGAGGGGAAGCATGTCACAAAGAATATGAGTCCCTCTCCCTCAGACCGTTTACTTCGACCTATTCTGCAAAGTTCCAGCTCGTGTTGGGTGACGCATCGTCAACAGTCCTAATCCGACCCGGACGGTTTCCACTGGAGGGAAATAACCTGCTACGTCTAAATGGCAGCTGTTGTCAAAAAACAGCTGGCTGAAGAAGAGAACACCTCTATTTTCTTTTCTTTTTTAATTTGCCTCTGTTTGAAAGATAATATCTTATGAAAGGAAATTAAAAGAAGGCTCCTCAAAGCTCATTCACGCATGAATACCAGCACATTCACTTTTACTTTAGATCTTTTTCTCTTTTTTCTTACTTTTACTACCAAGATCGGTAGAGAATTACCACATTTTAAAGCCATAGGGAGGAGCGGAGGGAAGCTACATTTGAGATAGACTCATCATGTCTTTCACTTATAATAAAAGTTTAGCAAAACAAACTGATGATCATTTCTAACTCTAATTATAAGGAAAGATTATTAGATTTTTTTTTGTTCTCCACCTATGGGAGCTTCACATTTGTACTTTCTACATTAAAAACAGGCTTATCTTTACTCATTGATTTAAAAAAAAGTTCAATTATATTTAGATTTATTGTTATTATGTATATTCATTTGGGGAATTAAATCTTTTATGGCCAGGTTAGATTTTTCTGTAGTGGTCAAATGAGGATGGCAGAACCTGATTTAGTCTAGATTACTAAAGATTTGTTTGATTCGCCAACTAAATTTATGGCTGTAGGGAGTAACCCTCTTCACTTCCTCCTCTCTGGACGGTTAAGATGCATCAAACCGGGTCCAGTACCTCGTCTTAAGGGGGCGCCAGGATCGGCCGCTTTGGCTTTATCCAAGACGCTGTGACAGCGTGCGATGCTGCTCTCTGCAAACTCATAGGCCCGCTTCTCAAATTGTTCAGCAAACTCAGGCAGCTGACGTATCGCCCACACCATCTCCTTCTTTGTGAAATCTGCATATCCGACCACGTCGTCATCCACGACGATGTCCACCCTCACGTCTCCAGACTGGTAGCACCCGTAGCTGAAGTGGAACTCGTGGCCTGGTGCTGAAACAGAGATGGAACATTATTATATGATGGAAAGACAGCAATAAATTCAATCTGGACGGGTCTTATTATTTCATATGCCTTGTTTTTAAACGCCATCTTTAAAAAGGTTGACTGATCAAATATTTGTTCATGTTAATTTATTTTAAATAGTGCATTTTAGAAGAACTGGTGGCCTTCAAACTTCCTCATTTTTATCAGGAAGTAACATTTTCTATACTTGGCTGCTGTTTTGCATATTTCCTCTCTGTGCAGACAAATCAAAGGTCTTTTTAATTCGATCTTGAATGCTCACAAATTGCATCTCACTCTGATCTGATTGCTTCACGAAATAGTTTTGAAACCAACCAGTTTAGCATTTTTTTTCTACTTTCCTCTTGTTTTCTTTTTCCCTGTTAGGATCTATGGATTAAAAAAAAAAAAGATATATGTGTATATATTTTGACAAGCCATAATCTTAGGACTGACGTTTCTGCAAGAAGTTAAACACCAAACATTTGACGGATCAGCCCTCAGCCAGGTCCCCTTCCCAACAAGCACCCATATAAAAGACAGTGGTAAAAACTCACACGTGGCAGACGCACACACGGCTGCGGTGAGCACACACAGTGCGATGGCAGACATCCTCACGGGTCGCAGGTCTGAATTCACTCAGCAGCAGGAAACTTTAACAGCAAGCCGCTGAGCAGCCAGTCAGATGTGACCACGTCGCTGTTACCGGGCAGAGGTGGAAGATGGTGGGATCAGTTCCCCTTTTTTTAACACTCAGTCACACTGTAAAGGGGGGAAATACGAGCAGAAACGCAAAGATAAGTGGAAGAATCTATCCAGTTGTGCATCTTTTTGTGTTAATATTAAGTTGCTTGTTGTCATATCGAAGAGTGACCATGTCTCTTTAAGACTTGTCAAACATTATTAAATCCGACATGTCCCTAAAAACAGGATGAAGTTCTTTGCAAATCGTTATTAAAAATCCAAACGTCAAATAATGTGAGTGACACATAAACACAAGCTCATCTTGAATCAGAATCGAACCTTTTGGAGAAAATCTGTTACTGAAAAGAAGAATCTGGAGAATAATCACAATCTACCAGGTTTAGTGGCAACAAGTCAGTAATATCAGCAGGTAAAGAGCACCTTAGAGAAGCAGAGACTCTCAGTTGTAAAGATGGGCAGAATAGATTGTCCTATAGCACATAACACAAGAAGAATCCCGATTGGCTGAAGAGATAACTCCGAATTGACTTTGGTGAGTGAGTGTGGGTGGTTGGCTGTCTCTGTGCAGCCCTGCCGTGCGTTAAACCTGTCCGGGGTTAAACCGGAGGCCGGGCACATCCCCGTCACTCTCACTGAGCGTCCCCCCCC
>JABUIW010000090.1:78824-90988 GCA_013363375.1 Menidia beryllina
ATAGATAGATAGATAGATAGATAGATAGATAGATAGATAGATAGATAATTCTCATTGATTTATAGAGGAATGGAACAAGAATTCCCTCTTGGTGCCGCATGGCTCCATTTTTGGATCATATTGGGACAGATTTGTGACATAAGATTAGGTTGTGATGGTAATAATGACAAATAGAAAGTATTTTTCAAAAAAGGTCCAGACTTGGTCTGAAAATCTAGAACACAAACGGGCAGGATTTCAGTTTTCTTTAAACATCCCAACAGCAAATCAGTCAGAAAATTGAGAGGCATCATATCGGTCACACTGTAATCTGATTAGTCTGATTATACAATGACATCATTAAATCCAGCACACACACACACACACACACACACACACACACACACACACACACAGAATTTAAAATAACCCATCAGACTGCGCGTCCAAGCGAGCGCGCATGACGAAACCGGCAAGATGTCTGCCAGAAAAAACGTGTTTGTGTGTTTGGAGTTTAACGAAATGCAAGTGTGTTTTCTAACAGCCTGCCTGCTGGTTTTAATTTTCGGGACTGAAATAAAGCAGATATTTCTGTGTGTGGGCAGCCTGACGACTTATTTTCCCATTCTTTTAATTTGTCTCGCCTGCTTTCCCCCTCCGCTCACTTTGATTTCCTGCTGTTGGGGGGAGATTCCGCCATGTAACGGCGGCTTTGCAGATTAAACACTTTTTCATGTCTTAATCCCGGCAAACGCACACAAACGCACACCTAGACAGCCTTTGATGGCCTCCTACGTAAAGCAAATGTGCAGCATTGTTTTGAATCAACCCAAAGTTTGAATGTTTTTTTTTTGTGGAAAAGAGGCAATGAAGGAATTTTCTTTAATCGTGTGGAAGCCCTTAAAGTAATAAACAACACGCCACGTGTTACAGATGGGTTGGCATCCCATTTTGATAATTCTCTGCCAGAAGAGAAAATGTTTAATTCAAAAACTGGCATTGAAAAAGGAGAGTATTTCGCTTCCCCTCTTTATAATGTTAATGAACTTGTCCAAAGGTTTCAGATGATGAGGAACTAATCCCAAAATCTCTTTGACTACGCTTCCAGGTTTTTCTCCGAAGCAGCCATTTTGTGCTTCACTTCCTTCCTAAAATGCGGCCTCTTTGCAGCAAATGTTTATATAAACGCAAACTTTTTTATTAGCTCAAGAGATTTCCAATGCGAGGACGCATTAGCCATCCCCTTTATGCTTCTGTTTAGGTCCAGGCTGCTTCTTATGGACCTCCCTGGATAAAAAATTACCATTTACATGCACTGACGTGCCCTTATTGTGCTCATAACTCATGTTTTTCCTTTTCCAAGTAGCAGGTATCCCTGGACTATCGCTTTTGTGTTTGTTAGTTTTGTTTCTTCCTTACTTTCTCCCTCTCCCT
Organism: Menidia beryllina; assembly: GCA_013363375.1. Taxonomy (NCBI): domain Eukaryota; kingdom Metazoa; phylum Chordata; class Actinopteri; order Atheriniformes; family Atherinopsidae; genus Menidia; species Menidia beryllina. The sequence goes on from JABUIW010000090.1 coordinate 80,238, forward strand.
GAGTCCAGATCAGCAAAAAAATGTAAAGAGTTTTTGAGCCCCGGGGCATCAAAGGAACCTCTGCGGCCGGGGAAACGGAGGCATCGATCATCTTCAATCAAGCTGGCAAACCTGCCTCATTATCGATGGCTAGTTAGTCCAGGTGGCTATGGAAACAGACGAGACCGTTTGCCATATTAGTTTCATCTGTAAAGTCATGTTTAATGCGTTTACCGAGTTAACTTTAACCCTTTAAAACCTGTTCCAAGAAAAAAACAAAACAGAAAATTACTTTTTTTTGGTTTAATGTCTTTATTTGGCCTTTTAACAAAATATGTAAAAAGAAAAAACAGAAATACATTTTTAATATTAATAATTTATTACTATGCGATAAGTCAAGATGATTTTTTGTGTGGTCTTCTGCCCCCTGTTATCAGGTGTATCTGATTGTGTACAATAGGATTTTGAGCAAAGTTTTTACCATTAAGTTATGCAAAAGGTGTCAGACGCAAAACATTTCAGAAACCGTATGTATCAAATATGATACGTTTGGCATTATAGGGCTAGGTTCATACAATCAGAAATCTGACTGGACGTCTTTTTGTCAGTGCATGATTTCCCCAGTCTCCTAAGATGGTTCTACAAATAATTCTGGTCCGTCTCAGCATCAATGCAGTGTCATCATCCCCCTCCACCTCAGAATAAACTAAATAAGTAATAATAAACAGAAATAGTCCCACTGTTCATAGATCAGCACTTGTTTCTGGGTTGGTCACCGGCTTGTTTCCAGTTGCCTTCTCTCACTCTTGACTCTCTCCGGTCGCAGGGAAAGGTGTTTGAAGCCTCAGACGATGTGAAAAAAACATCTTTTTTTTTGTCTTTAGTTGCACTCGTTCTCCGTTACCTAACCTTTCATCTGTTCTTTTCTCAAAAAGTCTCTTTTATTTTTATTTTTTTGGCGCGTCATTTTTTTTCCCACCTCGCTCCAGTTTCTGCGTCTGTCTCGCTTTTGCTTACAACGCAATCTCCTCTCGACAGAGGACGTTTTTTAATAGTCTGCTGCTTCCCAGCCTCAAAAACACCGGCCGAGAAGCAGGGGGTCGGCGGGGAAAAAGATGAGCGCAGACAGTGGATAGTAGAGGGGAGAGGTGGTGTGGTGGTGGGGGGGGGGGGGGGGAGAACGGTGAGACAGACTGACAGACACAGGGGGAAGATAACGAGATAGAAAAAAGGTTGAGAGAAAGAGCCGGATTTGTTATTCTTGCAGGGTGTTGCGGAGACAGACGCAGACAGACATTACCTCACACAGCTGCTGCAGTGAGCAGACAGGGTGACAGAGCGCGCACGTGTGCGTGTGCACGTGTGTGTGTGTGTGAGTGTTCATCCAGGCGGGAACCTGTGTATAATATCCCCAAGCACAGATTTTAGCCAAATGTTAAGCTTGTATTATAGGGTTTACTGGGAACAAAGGCACAGCGCTGGCTTTAATTACAGCTTTGAACACCGTCGGTTCTCCGGGAGTTCGGAAAAGGTCGCTGATTGACAGGATCAGCTCAAATGAACGTGGAGTTTTTGTTTATAGCCCAGCGAAACTTCTTTGACGCAGAAAAAAACAGAGACTGCAGACACAGTCGGGCCGAAACATGCTATCTGTAAACCTCTCCATCTACTGTACATAAACTGGAAAGATGGCTTTTCAATTCAATTCAATTTTATTTATATAGCGCCACATCACAACAACAGTTGTCTCACAGCGCTTTCCAAACAGAGCAGGTCAGACCCTACTCTGAAGTTAATTACAGAAACCCAACAATTCCCACCATGAGCAAGCACTAGGCGACACAGGCAAGGAAAAACTTCCTTTTTCCTTGCCTGTGCATTTCCTTGCCTGTGCTTTACATGGTGGAACTGGTGTTTTCCGTGCCTCAGAGATGAAACGTGACAAATTAATATAGAACTGAGTCTCTGTTTAAGCAGGTTGTCTGTGGCACGCAGTGGTAACCAGATGTGTTAATGACAGTTTAGTTTAGTTTAGTTTTATTAGGATCCCCATTAGCTGCCAAATAAATGGCCATTAGTCTTCCTGGGGTCCTCACATGAAAAAATTACATTACATTATGAACAAACCATTAAAAAAAAATCACAGTAGGAAATAATAAGAACATAAACAAGAGTAGAAATATACAACATATATACACAGGTCAGTTCGCCATATAATCTGCAGTAGTTCTGAAGACAGTATCTTTTTGAAGCTTGTTCTGTTCTGAACTGTTTGTGTGGTTATTGGCAGTTGGTTCCAGTGAAATATGGCTCTATAATGCACTGTGGATTTTAGATAGTTTGTTCTGGGTCGAGGGAGTTTAACGTCTCCACCTCGTGCCCGCCTTGTTAAGTAATTATGAATTTGTTCAACAAGGACTAAATGTTCAGCAAAAAATGAGGGCTGTTTTTTAAAGAAAACATTCCATATAAATAGGAGAAGTCTTAATTTAAGTTTATAGGTAACTGTTAACCATGAAAGCCGTAATGTAACTATGGTTGTTGATATATGACCTGATCTATTTATTTAAGAGAGTTCAGTAGAAGTGTAAGCGATTCACAATCCCGAACGCGAGGCTGGAAATACTTAAAAACCAGGTATCTCTTGCAGAAATGAGTCCAAAAGCCCAATAAATTAGCACATCTTGATGGATTTTTGAGTGTTTTACCTGAAACAAAACGTTTGATTTCTTGCTTTTTCTTCCGGTACGGAATATTTCAGGTGGCGGGAATATCCTGCAGAGGATTCAGCCAGGAAATCAGAAACAACCCGAGCATGTCTGTAAAGGAGGGAGAAGGGAGTTGAATAATGAGTTTGGTGTTTGTGGCGAGACTCGAAACGAATCCAATGGGAGTCCCACTAACCTCGGCCATCTTATAAATCATCTTAAAGTGGCGTTATTGTTCCGTTAACTGCAGTTACCGCTCGCCGGTTGCGGTTTACCAACCGGTCTGCTGCAGTATCAAAGATAGATGAGCTCCGGGATCCACACGCTGGGTTTTAACCGTCCGGTGCCTGATAGGATGGCTCTGTTTGCACAGCCAGAGCAGAAATGTTGACAGTGTTTGCACACTGTTTGCACAGGTTGTGTTCAGGCGCAGCTCCGACGTGGAGGTCAGCTGCACGTTAGCGGCGAGCAAACAGCAAACAGCTTTCAAAAGGGCCACCACATGTAAGCAAAAAGCCGGTTTACCTGCTGAGCTGCGCGAGTGGAAGAGCTCCTGAAGTTTATCTGGTTGGAAATGACAACTCCACGTCCACCGAAAAGAGTTTTTGTCATTTTACATTTGCTCAAACAACACTAAATGTTAATTTTCAGTCTCATTCTATTCGTATTTTCCTTGATGACACACAGAATTATACATTTATTTATAACTTCATAAGAAACCAGATCAGGCTTTAAAATATTCCCTGCTTCGGTTTGGGGCTGGATGTCTATAAAGGGCCAAAACCCACTTAACCCTTTAATACGGAGCCCCCAAGGGGACATGGGGAATTTTTTTTCTTTTGCGTTCCCTCGCAATACTTTTGCGTTCCCTCGCAAAAGTTTTTGCGTTCCCTTGCAAAAGTAAATAATATTAATTCACCATAAATACTGTATGCTTGGTAATATGTATATATCTTTAGCTTAATTTATGATAAGTATGTCAAATATGAATCGTGTCCGTTGGAAGAAAAGGTAGCTCAGACATCCGTTGGCTTGCTTAAAGAAAAAGTGACGAGGCGGGGGATGCAAGGTTAATTTCGTTAACAATGATGATAACTAAATTATTTTGTTGACGACCATTTTTTAAATGACAATAACTAGACTATACAACTTAATCAGGCTAAAGTTTACTTCATTCCGCTACGCCACTAGTTTAGCGGTGTCACTGTTATATATAGAACGTACGGGGATTTATGGCAGGGCTAGGACTGACACCATCTTTAAAAATACAGAATCGTTCTTTATTTGGCAGTTAAATGATGCTGTAACATGAGAATTATCAAAGCCAGCAAAACTTTCGTGGCGGGACCTGCTACGGACTGTTTATGCCTTCAGGTCACGGTTATGTCACGGTTGCTTTTGCATTTACCTCGCAAAAGGTTTTGCGAGGGAACGCAAAAAATATTGCGAGGTAACGCAAAAGGTTTTGCGAGGGAACGCAAAAATATTGCGAGGTAACGCAAAAGGTTTTGCTAGGGAACACAAGAATATTGCGAGGTAACGCAAAAGTATTGCGAGGGAACGCAAAAGAAAAAACATTCCCCATGTCCCCTAGGGGGCTCCGTACTTTAAAGCCTGATCCAAGAAAGGAATAGGAAGAATATTATATTTTTTTAGTCTGAAGTCTTTCTTTGGCCCCTCAACAACATATGAAGAAGAAAAAACAGAAATTATTTTGATCAAATTAGCGTGCAATATGTCAAAAATGTATTTTGGTGTAGTCTTCTACTGGCTGTTATCAGGTATATCTGAATGTGTACAACAGGGGTTTGAGCAAAGCTTTTACCACTGAATGATGCAAAAAGTCTCAGATCCAAAAGACTTCAGAAACCGTATGAATCAGATATGATACATTTGACATTATAGGGTTAAAGACACCCAAAAAACTTTTATTTGCAGTGTTAGTGATGCAGAGTGTAGAAAGTAAGGAGGGATTCCACCTGAGGATTGGTATCTTACCTGTTGATAAACTTGTTTGGAGTATTTGTGCAGCTTTGAGGCTGCAGGTGGTTTAATCTGGGAGAAACGGGCTGTCCTTTTGTTAGGAAGGTCCCAGAGCCACGGATACAGGCTTTTTCACAACAGCCCAAGGCCACGCACGGGGAGACAATCGGCCAAGATCCAAAGGACGGTCGGTCTGCGAATCACAAACAGGAAAAAGCAGTAGACCCACAAAAGACAAAAAAATCTAGTCTGAGGAAAAATAGTCAAATATTCAATGATGGCAACCAAAAAAAATTGTGAAAAGAGTGAAAAATGGAGGCAGCACAATAAAACATGGAGACAAAAGTCACAATTTTGACCAGTTCAATCATGAATGAGACTAATGCAAATCAACACAGGCTGCAATTCAATTTCTATCCAACAGTGACTCCAATATTTTTAGAATTTTTCAATCTAGAACTACTCAAAATGGTTTTATTCTTTTGTTTAAGCAAAGCAATGAACCAACGGTTGTAACTGATATTTTCTGAACATTTACCAAAAAAATTTTGAAAGATGGGAGACAGAACCATTTAGAAAACGAATAGGCATGTTCCTTCTGGTAAATGATCAGCAATGTCTGAGCCAGGTCACAGGAATTAGGAATGTTAGTGAGAAGTCGGCTCATTTTGCATTCAGGTGACGATCAGGGAAGCAAATGTTGCTGCCCATCATCTGGGGAGGGCTGTCAGCACGGTGGGGGAGGGATGATGATCTGGGCTGGCTCTCATCAGGACCATCGCTGAGTCCATGAGAACGTTTCAGGTTCATTCAAATTAATCGTTTCATAAATTTTCTCAACACGTCATGACTCCTTAAACAGGGATTTCCCAGCTGTGTAAAATGTGTTTTCTAAAGCAGTTTAACTTTGTGGATGTCTTTTCGTGGGCGGCACGGTGGTGTGGTGGTTAGCAAAATCGCCTCCCAGCAAGAAGGTTCTGGGTTGGAGTCCCCGGGGGAACCAGGACTAGAGGGTTCTGGGTTGGAGTCCCTGGGGGAACCAGGACTAGAGGGTTCTGGGTTGGAGTCCCCGGGGGAACCAGGACCTTTCTGGGTGGAGTCTGCATGTTCTCCTGTGTCCATATGGGTTCTCTCCGGGTTCTCCGGCTTCCTCCCACCCCTCCAAAAACCTGCATGTTAGGTTGACTGGACACTCCAAACTGCCCTTAGTGTGAGTGTGAGTGGTTGTTGGTCCTTGTGTGTCTCTGTGTGTCCCTGTGACACCTATTGACCACTGGGATAGGCTCCAGTTCCCCCCGTGACCCCATTAGGGAATAAACAGTAACGATAATGGATGGATGGATGTCTTTTCATTATGTTCATGGTTGCGTTTGTGGCTTTCCCGGCTTAAAAAAAGGACACTTCCACCACTGCATGGTGAGAAGTTCAGGCCTCCCAGTGAAACCCGACCCGAAGCCTAATCCCAAACTAAACCCAAGTACACATCGGGGCCCACGCAGCAGTTTCATTCTCTCACGTTGTCGCTCTTTGGAGGACATTCGGTTCCCATAAAGGTGGAAGCGGAGGCATAAACACGCCCATAAACACACACACACGCACACACAATGCGTTTCACGGAAGGACGGGATTGCTCAAGCCCTGCTGTTTTTCAGCACGGGGCTAAAGTCAGATTAGCGCTAGTCCGTCTGTCTGCTTTCACAGAGAAACCCGCTTAAGCCCCGCGTAATCCCACCTGCTACAGGATTGGCCGCCGCCCCGCAGACGGCCGCACACCTGGGCCGAGCACCACACCGACACCGAGAGAGGGAAAGGTGAGAACACGTTCATCCGTGGCTCTGCGTTCACCTCGTTTCTTAATAACGCACGTCGGAGTGAATTTAGAGCAAAGCGGAAAGCAAAGGAGCCAGGGCGAGGAGGATAAATTGGAAAAGGGAGGTTCAGAAAAACAGACAGCAGACAGAGAAGAAAGGGGGAATAACGGACAATAGAAATGAGGAGAAAAGGATCGACCGCTTTGGTGATGTGAATAGAAATAGAAGAAATGATTCCAGGCTCAAGCAGACTTCAGTCATTCTTAACCCATTCATGCACAGCTGGCACTGCAGCGGGCAGCTGTTTAGAGGCTATTTTCTGGTGTTTATGTTGGTTTTTATGGTTTAAATGCACATATGCTACTGGTGCAAGTGGACGCTGGTGCAGCATGCAATAAAAATGTAAAAAATGGCCACAATAATATCCTGTTAAAGAGGAGCTGAGGTAGACTGAAATAATGCAGAGTTCACATATTTCGTTAGTAACAAATCTTAAAAACGAAAATGAAAGATCCTTTAATAAACCCATTTTTCACTAAAGAAAATGATCACTTTTTATATATATACCTTAAAAAAATCCAAAAAATGTTGGGAAATTAAATGCTTGACTGAAATGATCATAATTCATGCATGGCAGGGTCAAATATCCACATGTTTCAAGCTGTGGAAATCTGATGGCAGAACCAGCAGAAAAACTAAAGCTGGGGGGGTCCGTTAAGGTTTTCAGGTGCAAACGTCCCCACGGCAACAATTCCTCCCAACGAACCTCTTAAGAAAACCGACTGAGTCGCAGGAAAACTGCAAACACACATTTACACATTTAAAAAGCACCTTGAACTGTTTCTCAAAAGTTCCCAGTCATGCAATCACTAATTTTAATTTTGTAATGTCATTGTCTGAACGTGTGTTCGGACTGATTTTGTATTTTGTGATTTTGTGTTGTTTTGTCTTCCTGCCTCAGGACGACAGATGCGAATTAGCAACTATGCTAGAATCTAGCTCATTTACAATCTGTATGAGATTGTTCATTAATGTGCACTGTCCTGATTAAATAAATAAATAAATAAATAAAAGAACATCTTACGACCCCCCAGGAATCAGAGGCTCGTTTTCTAAACTGACTGTTGAGCTTATGTGTCTAAAATGTGGAAAAAAGGGAACGAAAAGCATGATTTTGCAGATCTGTCACCCGACTTTAGCTGTAACTTTGGCCTTTAAAAGCTGTTCTCCGACCGTCAACTCAGCCCCAAACAACGGGAACCGGGCGGAGTCCTGCTCAGAAGATCTCCATGGCTGTCCATGGACCAGTTCCCAGCAGGTGTGCAGGTTTGAAAAAAAGAAAGACGAGATCTGGGGAGGTTTGCAGAGGCTTTCTGTTAAGCTTATCTGCTTGTGTTCCTCATTTGTTCCGATAAAAATCCTGCTTTCCCAAACTCGTGCCCGGGCCAAAGAGCAGAGGCGTAAGAATGCCACGTTATGAGTTTTTATTGTTCTTGCTTTTTATCAAAGTAAATAGCGTGATGTTTTGTGTAAAGCTGCTTTCAGGCGGAACGAAATAGATAAGTGCACAAATACGTTCTGAAACAACCCCGTCAAGTGAGTTTAAGCTAATTAAAACAGTTTGTGCAGGATTATGGGCTAGATATTTCACGTTTGTATTTGTTTTTTTTTTAATCGAATTACATTTCAATAAAAAGTTCCTGTAAATCCCCCTTCCAGGACATACAACTATCCTAGTTTTAGACAATCTTCACCTATTAACTCCACACGAATTTTGAAAATGTACTCATTTTTTAATGGTTATCACCTGTTTGAGATTTGTATTGTAATAGTTACACATTTGGAAAATTTGTCATTTTTCTTCTGCATGATTTATAAATAAACAGAACATTCACAAAAGAAAAACAGTGACACGTTCCATAAAGTCCTCAGTGTAAATTTGGGGCTGTTTCTACCCTCTTTGGGAACAAAAATACTGAAGTAATGCTTATTTTGTGTGTTCTGTGAATATCAATGCTCCCAATGGAAAGGAAAAAGCAGGTAAAAGGTGAGTTGTGGTTTACCGGCCAGTGATCAGCATGCAGGATGTTTGAAAATTGGTCTGCAGCTCCACCAGAACAGCGTGCAGCACGGCTTGTTTGAAAAGGCCAAAATGCTCATATGAATGCACATTAATGTCTATCCTCTAATCCTGGTGATTCGTCGATATTCAACCCGGACCCTTTCCCTCTGACTGATTCGTGACCTGATCTTGTAAGATAGTGTGGTCTAGGGTCTTCAAAGTGACCAAAACAAAATGCATAAATCACCAGTTTCCAGCCTTTTCTGAAGAATTTTATTTTATTTTCCTCCTCTGACATACATCTGCTCTTCCTCCCAGCCTCCACAAACAGTTCTTTTAAAGCCAATTGGCAACACAGCTGCACATAATTGGGCCAAGCCACAATCAAACAGGTAAAAACGAAATAAAGACAAAGTCTAAACAGAAACAAGAATAATATTAATCTAATTTACAAACTCAGCATAATGAAATAATGTACAAAATAACTGCCAAACAAGATAACTCAAAAGTTACTTTAAAGAAAAACAAACAAAGCAATACTAGAAAACCCTCTAATTGGTAGATCCCAGCAAGGTAATCAGTGACATCATTCAGCCATTCAACAGGAGACACTGGGCCGGCCACTCCCACACTCCTGACCTTCTGCAAAGCTACATGGGAGAATGGTAAGTAAGAAGAAACACAAATACCAAGAATCTACTTTGAAACAAACCAAGTTCAACCAATAATCCAAAAGTGGTAGCTTTAAACTAAACATATAAATAGATGGAAACTGCAACCCAATATCAACACAAACAAACCCGGGATAGTAAATGAAGCAAGGTTGCATTAATGTTTAAATCCAAGCATTATAACCCATTACAAAAATAAATGTATCAAAATAATAATAAGGGACAAATGGTGAACATACACTGAACCACTTTGTCACAGATCTCAACCTGGTGATTTTTCTTTCGAACCCCTAAACTCAACATGTTCCTCACTAACAAGCTCACAAAAGGCGTCCACGGAATGAACCTGTAGGAGTTTGGTCACCTTTCAGAGCTGTCCACTACCCCAGAGAACCACATGATGACCCCATTTGTTGGCTTGTAAAACCAAGAAATTAAAAAGAAAAGGACAAAACCATTCTGAGGATGAAGGAAAATCCAGAATAAAGATTATATAGACGTAGGTTTGTTTACATGGAAAGAGAAAAAGAATTACAAATTAGTAGATTTGTTAATGAGGTCATTATTTTAAAAAAAGATCATGTAATTTCTACAGATACGAACATGGACATACATGAAAATATAAATAAATATTCATTAGAATAGTAACAAATGGATTGGATTGATTGGATTGGACAGATGATTTAAAAAGATTTAATCACTTTGTACTGCTGTGACTATTTTGAGCGGGAAAAGTGTTTTTCGGACATCAAAACATGTGAATCTATTCCGTGACTGAACGCTGTGACTGAATCCTCTTTGACCAGAAGAAAATTTGAACCTTAATCTCGCGGTACGAAAGAAACTCATGTGGCAAAACTTAAGATTGGCCTCGGCTGAGCCCTGACCACCCACCTGGTGACTGCCGTCAGCCAGCGTGTACAGACAGCCCTCCAAACATGCAACTGTAACTCAGCTGTCTGCGGGATCATCAAAGCCGAGGATGAAAAAAGCCTCCCGGGGTTGGCTTTTCCAGGCCTGCGTTACGGCGTTAGAGCCTGACAAAGCTCAGCATTGTTTGGGCCATCTGATAAGCCAAACTCCGGGATCTCTTACTCAAAACTGACCCCGTCGGGTCGGATTTCGTCTTTCCAACAGTTCCTCAAACGGGAGGGCCCTCACCCACAAACCCAACCCCCCCCCCCCCCCCCCCCCCCCCCACCCCCTTTCCCACAATGCCAACTCCAGCCGGATCACCAGGGAAAAGACGGCAATAAACTGGAAAAAGGCTCAGAGAGCGTGGAGAGGACCGGAACGCTCACCCTGGTGATTCACCCTCTTCAACAGCCTTCCTGGGGGGGAGGGTGTGAGGGAAGAACGGAGACAAAGCAATGGCCGCACCTGTGTGTCCGATAGGTGACTCAGCCCCCCACTTTAGACGGTAAATTGACTCACTGCCAGCTCAATCGTCATTGTCTCAGCCCGCCGTCTGTGCCAGGGCCTTCACCAGACAACAAAGAGCCCAGCCTCTCGGGTCCAGTTTCCAATAACCCGCGTG
>JABUIW010000090.1:128795-141014 GCA_013363375.1 Menidia beryllina
AAAAATCCAGGTGAATAGAAGCTGTTCTGAGTGAGTTATAATAGTCTTTGTGCTCACTTTAAGGTAATGGTGTTCCTAGTTTGAATAACTTCTAAGAAATGGATCGGGTTCTTGCAATAATGGGGTCTAAAACCAACTTTGTACATTTACTAGACCTCCTGGAGTTTTCATATCCATCCATCAGTGTTTTGGGAAATTGTCCCAACAATGTATTTCTGTGAAAACGTAGAGGTTTATAGTAGGTTTCTGTGTTCTGGCGCTTTGTAGATGTCAGAATATGCAGCATGCTTAACAGAAGCCTAAATGGATTGAACAGCAGCCTAATTCTCAGCTTGTAGATTCCTCCCTCTCTGCTGTGCTTCAGCTCATTCTGACAAATATGGATTCTTGTCAATAAAAATTAGAGCAGTGAAAGGATCAGACGCCAGGTTCTGCTTTGATAATTCCTTAAATGATTTTATGGGTTTTCTGCTATTGCTGGCCCCGTTCTTATTTCTTCCCTGTTGTTCTGCCCTCAGTCTGCAGGCCCCTCCCCCAAGCGTCCATCCGGGCATCAGTGTGCTGGAGGCCCGGGAGGCCTTGTCCAGACAGCAGAAACCGGGTTCCGGGGTGGAGGCCGCTCCCCCAGCCTACAGCGAGGTGATCGGGCACTACTACCACCCCGCGTCCATCGGCTCAACCCACCGGACTGTGTCGCCCACGCAGGCGCCTCCGTCCTCGCTCATACACGGCCTGCTGAGACCCCCGCCTCAGCCGCAAGGAGGCGTGGACAACAGGAATACAAGAAACACAAAGGAGAAATCCCAGAAGCCCCAGCAGGTGTGACAGAACTGCTTCGTCCTGCTGGTCGGCCCGCCAGTTGGGTAATCATCTGTGAACGGTGAGGAGCGATCCCCATCCACGGCAACACCCCCCCCCTCCGACTGCTTCAAAGAACTGGTTGATTAGCTTGGTTCTGGCCGGCGTGTGGTCAGCTGCCTCGGGCCTCCACAAACGGAGGGAGGGCCTATAGTGGCAGGGAAACCACCAGACCCATGGAGGAACGTCTGGTCCTTCCGGTTCACCGGGAGAAGCACTTCAGATGAACTCACGATGTCGGAGGAGAAGGGGCGGATGATGGAAAAGAGGACGGCGGACACAGAAAACCCGCCTCCTCGGCCCTCCTGGATCAGGCTAATCTCTATATTCCTCATTCATTATAAATATTTACATGTTCTGTTTGTTTCTAGATAACATTTTATTTTGACTTTCGGTCTCTCGCCCGCGAAAAAGTTTCAATCCGCTTCCTTCAGAGTTCGCTCTGTTTCTTGTGATAATCCCCATGGCTGCTTCCAGTCCCTTGTCCCGTTTTTTTTCTGTTCTCCGCTTCGCTCTCTTGCATCTGCAGCGACTCCTGCATCAAGCTTCGGCTTTATCGCCGGGACGCGTCGGCACGTTCTTCTGTATTCCCCGGAAAGAGTTTTAGATCTTAGTTAGCGTTATCCCAAACTAGCCCGCCAGTTGTAGCACAGTGCTAATCTAGACGTCCCGGAGCTGAAAGCTCTGCCTTACTTCCAACAAATGCTGCAGGAGATCCTGCTGAGATGCTTTTTCTTTGGTTGTTTTTTTTGGACTTCATGTGTTTTGAACAGGGTTTGCACAAAGTTTGAGACTGTTCACCGCAGATGACGACAAAAAATCTGCAGTTTGAGAAGAAAGAAGGTGGAGGAAGTAGGGGTGTTTTTCTAAACTTGATGCATTCTTAAAGATTTTTCCTTCCCCCCTATTGGTTTCTATTTGTTGTCTAGTTTTAGGGAATGAGACAAGCATCAGTAATCCGTTGGGGTGCCAACTTCCACCATTTTGCATCATACGTGTTATATTCTGTACTTATGGAGCGTAGACACACACACGTATGCAAAACCAGAGTGGAACGCACGCATTTAGAGTTATTTATATAATTGCTGAAAAGAATTGCACTATTTTTTTAGAATGCGAAGATGGAGCGATCGAAAGACACATATGCGAAGGAGCTCTGTTCATTGAGGCACGAAAAGGGAAAAACGGGGCGGGCGCGGTGCACGGCGGCCGCCGTCAACCATTCATGGGGAAGACGCTAACTTTGGTCCCACGGACTCCGACCAACCATTACTTTACCGCCGATTTTTACGAAAAAAAATCTCTGGTTTATGCAAATGTCTGAGTCCCGTGGGCCAATCGAAAGTTAGCGTCCGACCTGCGGGCTCAATCAGAAACCGATAGCTCGCTCTCTCTCTCTCTCTCTCTCTCTCTCTCTCTCATCCCATTGGCCGAATCATTAGCCAATCCCAAAGCTGGCTGCTACTACCTCGACCAAACAAGTCAAGCACATAAGAGTTTGTTGATGTTAATCAGATTCTGTCACGTTAGAGTAAACGTCTGAGCTAATCAAGACGATGTGCAACGTTTAACGATAGAAAGTAGAGTAGGGCGTCGTAGGGCTAGGTTTTCGTATCCTGCTGTGTTATGTTGTTTGAATGTCCGAATTTTTGTTCACCGGGTGAGAGGAGAGAGACCCCTAACGCCCCCGTCGCAGTGCATTACTCAGGAAGGAAGCCAGTCGCCCGGCAGGTCCCAGAATGCCCGACGCCCTGGCTGTGCACTGCCACCCCCCCGAGTGTCCCGGTTTCTTTACCGTTAGCGTCGCTCCCCCGCCCGCGCCCCTCAACCAGATCGCTCGGCGAAATCTCGGCCTCTCGCGGGCATCTCTGAGCACTTTATCGCACCAGGAAAGAGCTAACAATCCCCCCGACAGCCAGCCTCAGCCTCAGCTCGCAAGGGTTTCAGGTGGAAATTTAGAGTTCAGAGTTTAGGGCTTTTAAAGGATGCAAAGAGTTGCGCGCCAAAGCTTCACGCGTTTCAGACGGGAACTAAACGTCCTCCTTTACCTCTCCGGTCTTACCGCAAACCGACCGCTTCTTCTGTGGTTTCGTGATGAAGCTTTGGAACGAAGCTCTTTGAGACTCAAACGCTGCACAGACGGGCCATCGAAAACCAGACACACTGAAGTGTTGACAAGTGACACGAGTGTCGGTCGAAGCCTGTCCCGTGTTATCTCTTTAAAAGCGTAGAATTAGCTCGTTTTTAGCCTCTTAAAGTGGAAGAAGGAGGCCCATGTAAGCACCCTCTAAAGTCCTCTCTTTATGCAATTCAGCGCCCTCCACTGGAACCAAACCAGATTGCAGCCAAAAGTCCTTAAACTGACCTAACAGCAGCCAGAGGAGAAACCCCCAAGGCCAAAAACGATATTTTGTTATCTGATATGATGCATTTTTCTTTGTTCTATTAAACTAGTTTGTGCTTCTTAGGATCTTTGAAAACACAGAACCAAATAATTTGCTCTTTCTAACCACAAGCAATCTTTGGAAATCCCAGATGTTCCTATAAAAACACTTGCACATGTTTTAAAGGTATTTTCTGAATCCTTAAAGACTCCCATAATATTGAGGGAAACTTAAAGAGGGCATTTTTTTGGAAGGGAAAATCATCCGGATCAACATCCAAATGAAACTGGCTTTCACTCTAAGCATTCTCCAATTACCCACTGAGCTTAATTAAATTTGGCTCAGTATCCTTTATGTAATGTTTGGAACAAACAGAAAAACTAATGACACTAATCATCAATGACGTTCTAAAATCAAACCAAATCAGCTGCCTTTAATTAATTTTTGTTGGTTACTTTTTATTGTTTTTAAATATGTTATCTGTGATTAGGCAGATTAAGGATTTATTTCTGCAAATGATTGAAAATCCAGATGGTTAGGAGTCTTTAAGGGGTCAGTGATTACTGATAAAAACTGAAAGTCAATCAAAAGTCATACTCTTTTAGGCCCCTTTTTTTTTTAGTCTCTCCTTTGACCTTTGCTGCGTTGTATTCGATAGCAAGCACTTGAAAGAGAAAAAATCCAAATTTAGAATCATTAATCTCTTGACCCAAAGTAGCTTCAGGAATGACGATTCGATCAATCAAAGTATGAATCACCACTGTGATCACCTGTGTTCGGATCAGGCTGTGTCCCCTTAGAAGTTGGTTTTTGGTTCCTGTGTGGAGGGTTCTGGTGAGACTGGACTGGATTTTATCGGAGCATGAGAAAGAAAAAAAGCCCAATCACTCGTATCAGGGAAAGCTTTGCTGGCTGACGACACAAAAATGATAAAGAATTTTTAAAAAAAGACAGGAGGAGGAAGAGCGGAAGCCCGAAACGAATCACACACTCGTACATGTGGACGAGAACACACACACACACACAAACGCTGGTGCGTTTACACGTAGGCAGGAGGAAACAGATGTTTACCGGGGGTCTGTTTCAAGTGTTTTTCTTTTGCTTTAAGCCCGGGTTAGCTGGCAAGTTGGAAAAACCCTAATGCGCGTTATGTGTGTGTGGCAGTGTGTAAATGTAAATGTACACCAATTTGGCCTGGGAAAGACCTCCAGCTGTCTAGACAAAAACTAAACACACACAACCGCACGCCCAGCAGACTAAACAAACTAAACTAAGAACCAGACCTTACACACACACACACATACACTACACAGACACACACACACACTTTAATTCATTCAGTGCTTTTTTTCCCTTAATCGCAGACCACACAAGATACAGAAAAAAAAAACATTTATCTCACACACCTGGCCTCCCTCCTCCTCCTCCCCCCCCTTAACAAACAAGCTCTTCCTGTTCCCAAGAGATGCCTGCTGCCCAATGACAGAGCTCCTTCTACAGCCGGCCTTCGCTGCCATTGGCCGGCTGTCTTTCGGTCTCCGTGGAAATGTTAGTTGTTTGTTGTTGTTGTTGTTGTTGCTATGTCGTACAAGTGTGCCTGCCTGTGCTGAGACGGGCGAAACGTGAGTGGCTCGCTCGGGTTTGTCAATCGTCCCCGGCCACGCTGTCTCAGATGATGATGATGATGATGTTTGGATGATGGTGATGAGATTGATGAAGATAGATGTTTTTGATAGTCATGCCGCAAAGATCGTTGCAATACACCTACTATTTGCCTTTTTGATAATATTAGTCATATTTTAACGTAGTGTGTTAAATGTAAGATTTTTTTTTTTAATGTTGTTGTTTATTCACCTGAGTAAAGAAAGTTATTTCACTTAAAGTAAATATTCACAAAAAAACTGATTTTTTTTTAAATTTTATTTTATTATTTTTTTTCATAGTTTCCGATGTAAACATTGAGAGTTTAACACTACCTACAGCAACACACCACGGCTGGACGTGTAAATCCACAACATGTGCTTCTGTGTTGAAGTGCCCTTTCCAGTTTAAGGTTCAAGTTTAAGCCTTGAAGGTTCACGAGAGGACGAATGCAGTCTTTCCCCCTCGATTTTTCTGTTCGAGCACGAACTCCTCCAGCACTGACGCTCGTCTCTGTAAAGTTTGCTCTCTGGCGTCTACATGTGTGCCTTCTGGTGTCCAATACGAGCGGAGACTTAGCGGCCGACGCTCCATGACTGTTGCCTTTTGACACAAAACCTCACACAGCACTGAAAAAAAAAAAAAAAAAAAAAGCAGCTGTAATTAAAAAAAAAAAAGGGTTGAGTTTGGATTAAGTGTGGCTCAAAAAATTTTTGAAAAAGTGAACACCTGCTTTAAAGCGGCTGCGTATTTTCCTGCTATCTTTTCATCTTTTTTTCAGCGGCTTTTTACTCGTTTCCAGCTGGTGAAGACATTTCGGTTGCCTTCCACCACGTTTCGTTTAGGAAAAAAAAAAAAAAAAAGGAGAACTTGATGTGGAATTACATGTTTATCGCCAATCCCTCCGAACTGGAGAACGATGAAGTGTGTGTGTTTGTTGGGGGGGGGGGAGGCCTCGTCCCCTTTTGTGTTTCTGCTCTCCTGTGTTGGCTCTGCTCCTTGAATCAGCGCCTTACATGGCGCCTTTTTCTCTGACAATGTTAAAGAAAAAAAACGTGTGATAACACTTTTTTTTTTTTTGTTGCAGTACGTTGCGTGTGCGTATCTTAAGAAGCCTCCGTATTCCTACAGCGCTCTGGTGCTCGTGACTGTTGTAGAAGTCTTCCACTTGTTGTCTGAGTTTAATCCTGCAAGCATGTCAAATGTGGGACTTGTACAATAGATGAGTTTTGTCGCGCTCGGGGTTCCTACACGCAGCTGGTCCAGATGTGTTGGACGGGGGAGGCCGGACCAGATGTGAGAGCTAATGTGGGAACCCTGATCCGTCACTAAACTCTGGAGTTTCCTTCTTCTTGGGTTTAGCACCTGGCTCATCCCTTCCATTGCAGACCGGTGGAACGACATGAACACGGTGCTAAAAACGTCCAGGGTTCAACTCCAGTCGGTCACCTGTTACAGCATGATTCACACACTTATATAGAGGTCTATTTTATTCTCAACGATAATATCTGCTTATTTGTGTATTGAGACAGTAAATCTTAATTTATATTCGTGTCGCTGGGATTGTTGTTATTTTTCTTCTCTGTTACAAACAGATGACAGCGGTTTATCGTTGTTCCAGAACCTGGTATGAATCAGAAACATTTCAGTTAGCCTTTGATTTAAAAACAAAAAATAAAAAAATCAATAAAAAGTTTTATAAGTACCCCTCTGTCTTCTCTGCTTATGTTCCACGACAACAACAACACAATGCAGCTCAAAATAACTCAGTATTTAAGGAAACAAATGGAAGCGTTTGTATATTTTCTTAAATAAATAACACAAAATGAGAGTTCAAGCACAATCTGGAAAAAAAGTCCATTGATAAATACTTACTGAGTTGTTTTACAATAAACACTTCGACACACACTGTTTGTGTTACCATTAGATGAGATGTACATCCAGGATGGGCGGCAAAACAGACACAAAGAGCCAATCAAGCTGACTCTAAATGATGATAACAGTAAGGCCATAGATACAAAAGAAAATGAACCATTTAAGAAGATCAAAAGCTGAGTTTTAAAGAAAAATACTAGATATGGAAAGTGGTTTTGATGTTTGATGCTCTGTGAAGTTTTGAAAAGTATCTTTGAAAGTTGTGTGCTTTTGAAATGTGATACTTTGTGTTTTTTGCTTTTTGCTTTGTTATTTTTGCATGTTTTGCATGGAAATGTGTTGTTGAAAGGCACCTTGATACAGAGAGTGGCCATGGCTTCCCTTTGATCTTTTGCACAAATGTTCCCTCAGATCTGAAACGGACGAAACACCTGCGCTCATCCAGCAGGTGGCACACTTTTGCTTGTTTTGAAGGGGGGTGAATATCTTTACCTGAATCCAGAGTAAATACAAAACCTCTAGAAGCAGGTAAAGATCAGACCTGGGCTGGAACATGTCATCAGCTCTGTGAGTCAGTATGAAGAGTGTTTGTCATTTCAGTGGCCACACAAAAACAAGAGAAGTTTAAAAAAATAACACCTGGAGCAACCTAAAAGATTAGATAACATTAAAACTGCACAGGGACAGGGTTTGCCACCACCGTGTCGTCATGTGGAACAACATGAACATATAGATTAAGTACAGAAAACCTTTTAAGATGTCTTCTTTAAGCATCCATTTTATCCTTCTCATAGCAGCTAAAGATTAAAGCACACCAGAATTGATGGACCGTCAGTGTTTAAAGCATTGAAGATACTCTTAGAAAACCCCTAATGATCAAATTATTTAGTGCAGACAAACTGCTTCCGATCAGTTTATTTAAAAGCTCTTGTCTTGAACGTTCCAGACTAACAAACTACTTTTGTATGGTGTTTTTCATAATTTCTTTGCAGATTGAACTAAAAGACTGTTTGAGCTACTGCATGGAGGTTTTATAACAAAAGACAACCACGAGTGAAAAAATGTTTTTTCATGACATCGGTATTAAAAGTGCCAACAGATGTCTGTTTAGCACCAGGTGCCTGAGCCAGGTGGTGCTGCTTAACACCCGCCGGAATCTAACGATCTCCAGCCTGGGCCAAAGAATTTGGATGTTTTATCGCCCAATGAGCAAACAAGAAAGGCTGATCTTGCTAATCTGGCAATGGATTGTGGATTCGGAGTTTGTTAGCATCCAAAATGTGAAGGCTTTTGGTTACAGGATGCAGATGTGAACAGCTGTGAAACTGCACGGTTAGTGTTAGAAGGACTGACCACCATTAACAGGGACTCACACAGTAGGTCCAGCAGGTAAAGAAACATGATTAAAGTCATTCAAATAAATGTAAACCTGTCCAGTGGGCAGACAGCTGTTACAGGTCTCACAGAAGAGGGAAAAGCAGACGTACCCAGGAACTGTCTGTGCCTGATTACAGAGTGAATGATTCCCAGATTGATGGATCCCAGCCAGTTCCCAAGCAGATCCCGGTCACTCTCGAACCGTGAACTGGATTACACTCTCTTCCCCGCCTGCCAAACTTCTGCGTCAGCTCTCACCTCGAACCATCTGCCCGCCTGTTCCTCTTACCACACCGCTTAGCAAGCAGCTTACTTTATCTGGTGCAGATGAAGAGGAGGAATGATTTAATGGCGTGCAGTAAAGTGGAGACGGTACATCGAGTGAGACGGTGAAAAGACATTCGTTGCTTCATCCCACTCCAAAGTGCATCAATGGATTATTGAAGTGAATTACTTGTCTTTAAGAAGCGTATAAAATATAAAATGGGGGACTTCATAAGTCCGGTAAATGTGTAAATATCAAATAGCAGCACTTCTGGGGTCAAAAAAGAGTCTTGAGCAGTTGTTCTTATTAACGTTTCTTCCTTTGAACCTTGATTAAAATGGGATACTTTCAGAAGAATATATCTGTTTGTTTACCACCCAACTTAGCACTGACCCATTCACCATTTACATACAGGACACATAACTCAAGGGGTGAACCAGAGTTGCGTCTACATATAAGAGAGAACACTAAAATGAGTTAGATTTAACCTTTGGGCAGTTTTTCTTTTTCTTTTTTTTTTTACCAACAACCTGTTAGAAAAACATATTTCTTTCAGATTTGTTAAGTTGTTCTGTGAAAAATGCCAAACACAACACAGGTTCTCAGACAGAGAAAAGGATCTTTGCAGCAACAATGTGATTCCCAAAGAGCCGTTGGCCTCAAACCCGGCATGTCTCAGCATGCTGTGCAGTGTTTCCTTAAAGGAATTTGCGGAATCTGGACAAGTGGAGGACAAAAGAGGAACTGTCAGGATCTGGTTTGGCCCTGAGAGATGCATCTGGACCTTCTGCCTTCTTTGTGTACAGTACAATTTATTTTTTTACAGTTTGTATGACTTACAGAGCCAAGAATATTTTGACTGGTTTTGTTTAAAAGTTGACGTTTTAGCAGCAGGAAATCTCTCGCTTCTTCTTATGTCTGTGTAAAATAGTGTTGCTGTGGATATATTCAGGAATATCTAAAGACCTCTGGCCTTGTGTTTTTTCTGTTTCCGTTGGTTATGATTGAATTTGGGATTCCTGAAGGGAAAAGTTCAGCCCTGGCATGCTCTGAGCTGAAGGTTTGCAGTGTGGAGAGGCCGGGGTGCATCACCTGTAATTCCCTCCGTGCTTTGACCGATGGCCGCCCCTCGGCCAGATGGCGTCACTGCTGACGTCTTATGGAGGGCAAAGATCTGAGCGGATCCGCTGGGGAGTTCCCCCCCCCCGTCAGCTGTGTTAGCTCACCACGTAAGAGCAGACACACGGAGCTGATAAGCCCTCACCTCTGGCTTTCACTGAGCAGCGTCCACTCCTGTGTCCTCCCTGTGACAGATTCCTCATGCTAGCTTGTGTCTGTTAAACTCAGAATAAGCTACTTCTAACCATTGCTAGCATTAATCTACCCATAGGGTGCACGAATCGCATGATATCTCTGGAATCTACAAAGTTTTAGTCTCTCCCTTAGCACATTTTGAGCTGTGATATCTCTGAGCCCACTGATTCGGACCGATGGGTCAAAACCTCAGATGATTTTTTATATTGGAGATCAAGAAGTGTTATAAAGGGAAATGTCTTTTGGGGCAATTTTAGGGCTCTAGTGGACACTTGGGGTTCGTTTAATGAATGGTCTCCAGGGTAAAAAAGTGTATTCTAAGGTATTCCAGACCACTGATTTGTATAATCTCAACACTTGAGAACTTAAATATCCAGGTTCTGCTTTTTGAAGCTGGCTCAGTGTTATTGTGTTGCAGAGATAATTGACAAAGAAGGCTAGCAAGTTTGAAGGTTTCCCTTAGGGTAAAGAACACTTGCAAGAACTCTTTGTGGGGCTCAAGTTGTAGAAACTCGTCTCAATCACCTGAGAGGGAATTCTATGTTTTAAATCTAATCGTGACAACAGAGCAGATAGAAACACATCTGGACAGATTCCGCTCTCCATCATTCAATCCATCACTTTGGCCTGGACTAAATATTCCTCTTGGTTTTTGGCTGTGAAATCTATTTGCATTCATGGACTACGGACTAAAAAATCTTGGCCTGACCCCCACTTCTTGAAGATGGCACTTCAGGATTAAGAGATGGATCTCAACAGATGTGCTTCCAGTGGTTACAGTAGACAGCAGATGAGATGTTTCAGGTCAAAGGTCAGATGAGAAAAATACCTCAAAGACAAGCTGGATTTAAGACGTTAACGTCAAAGCTCAGCAGGATGAAACCCCAAGAGGGATTCAGGAAGGTGTTTGAAGAAAGCAAATGACTTATAATAAGATGATTATCATCAGAAGAAATGAGTTGATCCTTGATATTGTTTAAAGTCTGGAATAAAGACTGAATTGCATTTCTGAAATGGGTCACTGACACCCACAGGAACAGTTCAGCCAACTAACCTGCTGAATGTTATCAGCGCTGCTCATAAAGCGCTCGATAGAGATATCAGCACCCCCCCCCCCCACACACACACACACACCCCCCACTCTGGTAAAATCTGCCTGCTCCCGTTCATTCATGCTCTCTGTGTCTTCCTCAGTGTGACGTGATATCTCCGCACGCAGATAAAGCTCATGTGTTCGCATCGTTTTATTGCGCTGAGCTCAGCGGTTTGGTATCGCTGAGTCCCAGAAGGCCGACATGTTCAGAGCAGACCGGCCGGATTTGAGGGTCATCGTTCACAAAACCGCTGCTTAATCACGGCGAGGGATGCAGTGAGTTTAAAAAAAGGTGCTGAGGGAAACCGGAAAATTGAATACTCAGGACAAAACATCTTAAATTCAGATGCTTTTTCTGAGTTTCTTGAACCAGGTCTGCAAGGGGCTGAAGAAGAACCACTCCCATTGCACCGGCCCACTTATGAAGCTATAGTTTCTGTATTTTGGAGCTCTGTGAACACAAATAAGTCACAAATGACTTATTGATATCTTTTTATTTCCTGATTCACTGGCTTAATCGTCATTAAGAGCAAAATTATTGTTTTACAGCCTGAGCCAACTTACTTTTACAGGGCATTTATTGTAGGAATAACAGTGGATAGATTTCCTTTTTTTACTTATATTTATTTTTACTAAAAAAAAACAACCATGTTGAAATCTATGGATAAGGTGTTTGTAGGTGTCATTTTTACTCTTTTTTTAAATTAAAAACAGGGAATCCCTCAACGTGTAAGTCACACCACTGACCATGAACAAACAGATGTTTAATGTTTCTTTTTCTTGAACGTGAATAAACTTCTCTGAAACCTTTGGCAGTTGTGTTTTCCTACACGGCCATTTAGTTTTTGTTTGGATTCTGATTCTCAAAGTTAGCTTCTGGTTACCAAAGTGCTTTATCACATTAGGTAAGAATAGGTGGAGAGTCAAACTCAACCTGCACTGAGTGGGTGTGAGAAATGCATGGACGGATGCCCCCCAGACTGCGAAAAAACAGGATTGTAAAACCTCCGTGAATTAACAGCCGGGGAAGTAAAAAAAAAAGAAACCTTATGTAAGAACCGAGCACAAAAACAGACTGTTTGGGACACGCAGTAAAATTATGCTTCTGCAAGCTTGTGTGTAATTATTTCCTCCGATAAGGCTGGAAAACAAGGACGTTCAGATCCTCTCACGATGGCCGAGCACAGGGGTAAATCATTGTCGACACAATCAGACAAACTAGTCCGACACCACCAACAGGGGCGGTTTTCCTCCTTTGTGTTACGCACTCGAAATAAAAACAGACACAAAAGGAAAATGGTCAGCCAGGCCCAACATTTAGGGGAAAGGCCATTTCTCATCTGTGTGTGACCATCAGGTTACATGTTCATGAAGCTTTTGCTCATACACACACACACACACACACACACACA
>JABUIW010000090.1:141024-168092 GCA_013363375.1 Menidia beryllina
GCTTGGATCTCCAGATTTGTTGGGGATCTTTTGCCACAGAACAGATTATTCGGGTTGAAGTCAGCCAGCTGGCTTTGGGCTCTTATGGCTCCAGATTCTGGCCATTATACCCAATAAACAAGTTCAGCTAGCTTGGGAAAGCCAAGCAATGTCCCAGATGGCTCCCTGTGCCATCATGTAGAAAAGGAAGTGGACATTTACACTTTTTAACGAGTAACTTTTAGCAAAAGAAAAGAAAAGCCAAAACTAAACTTGGACCTGTTTTGGAACATTTCTGAGAGGGAGCTAAACTGACAGAAGAATTGAGAAACTTTTCAATCAAAAAGGTTGAGTTTGTTTTTCATCAGCTACAAATAAAAAGGGAATTTTGGAAAAAAAACTAAAAGGCCCGGCTATCGCAGGAGCATCGATGCATAAACGCTATATAATGTTACAGAGTGAAAATAATTTTCCCAACAATTATTATATAACTGCAGAATATGATTGACTAAACCTTCATATTGCTCTCAAACGTAACTCAACCTCCCTTATTTGCATAGTCAAAAACAAGTAAGTGATGATTAACTACTGTCACCGTGTTGATTTTCACATCTTACACAACAGCTGCAGTGAACCGTGGACAAAAAACATCTGGCCACAGTCCAGCCCAGGTGTTGTTTAATGAAGGACTTGTTTCCGCTGCTTCTCTGGCTTTTCTCAGTACATATGGCGAAAAAGTAATTCAAATACTTTAGTTGAGACAATATGTGTTTTTCATTGTGAATTCAAATCATTTGCGCAGAATGAAGAGGAGCAAGTGAGCTCGGTTTAGCTTTTACCCTTTCGTGATGCTTGTGGTTTTTCAACCAGTCTGTGCCAACAGTAACCAATCCACAGTGAGCGCAAAGTTCCAGTTATGATCAATAAGAAGCTAGGATAAGATGCACCCATCAGTCATCATCTTCTTGACTCTTGATTCTTCTTTTCGCTCTGACGTCTGTTTTTGCCACATCAGGGCAAAGCAAACCTACCAACAACAGCTCCGAGGCAACCAAGATCGGCCCACTGTTTATAATTTTATCTTAAAAAAAAAAAAACTTTCTCAGTCAGAATGGAAAAAATAGGACCAATCCTAAAATAATCCTTGATTTAACACACTGGTGTTAGCTTAGCTGTTAGCCTCAATGGGCTTTTTTAAGTTGCTCTCACTGCTAGTTTGGTTTACACATCCATAATTAACTGTCAATTGGACACAGATCTGATTTGGTTTGTTTACTTTCCCTTCAAGCAGTCCATTAACCTACAAAGAGCTTTTGCTCCACGGGATTTCACTCAAATTACTCTTGTCATTGATCATAACAAAGTCCCCTTTTTGCTCAAGAGCCCAAAATCACGTCTGTTTGAGTAATGGATTTTGAGTTGTTTTTATTTACCTCCTTCAATTGGCCTTCAATTGTTAGAATATGAGCTTTAAGTTTAGATTTCCTTTGTCTGCCAAGACATTATTTTGTTTATTACCAGTCCCTGTCAGTGATCATCCCACAGTTAATTCAACTCAGATTGGTTTTCATGGTGTCTCATTTACGTTTTGCTCCTCATGAGCTGATTTTCCCCTGTTGTTTTGAACTGGTGAGCAGCAATATTCCCCACTGTGGATCTCAATCTGTGTATTAGAGTGCGTACTGTTTCTACTTCTGGTGACATCTCCACTTTTTGAGCTAAACTTGTCATGTCAAAGGTGAGCGACTGAAAAAGCAACCAGAATCGTGCATCGCTTTAAAAACTGTTTTATTGTTGTCTCCCATTTTGAGAGCTCCCCAGAGCTTATAACAAAACAGAACCAAGACATACTTCTCAGATATAAAAATAAATTAACTTAGCCAACAGCAATGTTAAACAGGAAACATACTTTTTCTCTCTTGTTTGAGAGAACTGGGCTGCCACATGCCTCTCCGTGGCGTTGACAATGTGGCGTTAGCATACAATAAGTTAAATTTGAAAAGACCTAAGACACAGAATAAGACAAAAAATTGCAAAAAAAACACAAAACAATAAAACAAAACTAAAAGATTCTGTATGGATAATCGTTAAGGAAACATTTAGGTTCAGCTGTCTCCAACTGTGCAGAAATTAAGGACAATTTTTCAAAGACAGCAGGAAAATAATAATAATAGAACACTTTCTTATTCTTAACAAGTGAAAGGCTTCATCTTTAAAGATGACAAGCCTGGAAAAGGCAATACGTGAAACAATCATTCTTAAGTTACTCATATTCTGACCGAGGATTTCGGCTTCTTGCCTCAGAGTCTCCAAAGGGATCTTGAAAGTCCCATTACAGGACCGGAATTCTTGTTTGAAATTACAGGAACTTGTGCGGCGTGCTGAACTTCAGCTTCACATCTGCTTCACCCTCTGCTCCAGCATCTCCAGCTGCTGGGCCACCTCGTTGGGCAGGTCCTTGTTCACCTGGGTGGTGAAGTATGCCCTCACCTCTTCCACCTCCCTTTGCCAGAACTCCTTGTCCAGGGAGAAGAGCTGGTCCAGGTCCACCTGGCCCTGCAGGCCCTCCAGGTTCAGGGAGCTGAAGCAGGGCAGGTATCCCACAGCCGAGGGCATTGCCCCCGCCTCGCCGTTCACCCGCCTGAACATCCACTCCAGAACGCGGATGTTGTCGCCGAACCCGGGCCACAGGAAGCCGGCCGTGGGGCTCTTGCGGAACCAGTTGACGTGGAAGATCTTGGGCAGCTTGGCCCCGGGGCGCTCGGCCATGCTCAGCCAATGGGAGAGATACTGTCCAAAGTTGTAGCCGAAGAAGGGGCGCATGGCGAAGGGGTCATTCATGATGACCTTTCCTGAATAGACGAAGCAAGAGGAGGCGGAACCGGTGAGTTTAGCTCCAAACAGAGGGAATCCACTGAAGTACGTCTTGCTCAGATACTGACCTTTGTGTTCAGCTGCAGCTGTGGCCTCTGACCTCATGGCTGCTCCAACAAACACTCCATGCTGCCAGCTGAAAGCCTCATACACAAGAGGGACACCTGAAAGAAAGCCAGGGGGAGGGGGGGGAATCACATGAGCATCCTGTGATACTTTTATAGCTGGTGTTTTCACTCCTTTTCTTTCTAGTTCTGTCACATTTGCTTTTAAGTTTTAGCTTTCAAGCTTTCCATTGAGTTCCTGCTCACCTTCTGGTCTGCGCCCCCCGAAGATGATCGCCTCAATCGGGACTCCCTCTGGGGATTCCCACTGCGGGTCGATGATGGGGCATTGTCCGGCCGGCGTGCAGAAGCGAGAGTTGGGATGGGCGCAGGGTTCACCTACGAGGACAGGAGATGGACACATTCTTGCTTTAGACTCAGGAGCTATGAGGCTTTTCTGTAGACAGCCGCCTTTGTTTCTACTTCCGCTCTTCTGTTCATGTAATCCAAAAAACTTCTCACCATCCTGTGGAGTCCAGGGCTTGTTCTTCCAGGATGTGATGGTGACTCCCTCAGGAAGGGTCTGGTCCATTCCCTCCCAGTACACGCCACCGTCGCTGGTCTCCGCAACATTAGTAAAGACGGTGTTCTTGACAATGGTGGCCATGGCGTTGGGGTTGGTTTTGGCCGAGGTTCCGGGCGCAACCCCGAAAAAGCCGTTCTCAGGGTTGATGGCGCGCAAATTGCCTGAACAAAACAGAAAAGGACAAAAAGACTTCATCAGTTTTTCGAATCAAGGTAGAAGTCTTTTAGGTTTTAAGCTGCCGAAGACCGCCTGAAGACTCACCTTGGCTGTCAAACTTCATCCAGGCGATGTCGTCCCCGACACACTCGACTTTCCAGCCAGGTAGGGTGGGGCAGAGCATGGCCAGGTTTGTTTTCCCGCAGGCGCTGGGAAAGGCCGCTGCCATGTACTTTTTCTGCCCTGCCGGGTTGGTGATGCCAAGGATCTGAGCAGAAGATTTTTGGTTTGATCAGTACAGAGACGTTGTTCGGATGTCTAATTTTTCAGTCCCGGGAGTTTTCCTCCTTTCCTCACCAGCATATGTTCAGCCAGCCAGCCCTCCTCCTTGGCGATGCGCGAGGCGATGCGCAGGGCAAAGCACTTCTTTCCGAGCAGGGAGTTTCCGCCATAACCGCTGCCAAATGAGATGATTTGTCTGCGGTCTGGGATGTGGGCGACTAGCGTCTGCTCCGGGTTGCAGGGCCAGTTATTCACCAGGGGCTCTGGAAGAACAGCCAGAGAACCGGTCAAACAAATGTCCAAGGATGCAGCTAAATTTAGCCAAAGCAAGGAGCAGAGGTAAGTCTTAATAGAATAACTTTCAGTTTTCAACCTACTTTTGAGAGGCAGGGGGCACCCCACAGAGTGCAGGCAGCGCACGAAGTCTCCACTTCCGAGAGCGGTCAGCACGGCCTTCCCCATTCGGGTCATCACCCTCATGCTGGCCACCACGTAGGGGGAGTCTGTGAGCTCCACGCCGATCTTCGACAGAGGCGAGCCCACTGGACCCATGCTGTAGGGAATCACATACATGATGCGCCCTGCAGGGACAGAAAAATGGATGGTTTTAGGGTCGGTTGAGAAACCGTCGTAGATCCTGAGGATTAAAACATCCGAGCATGTTTTATCTGCGTACCTTTCATGCATCCGGGGAATCGCTCAGACATGGCTTTGTCGAACTCTTCCTGGGACATCCAGCGGCCCAGCTGGCTGACCCCACCGTCGGTGGGCGTGGGCACTGTGTCCCTCTGGTTTTGGGTGACAATCACAGTCTTGCTCTCCACTCGGGCCACGTCTCTCGGGTCAGTTCTGGCCAGCCAGCTGCAGGAAGAAACAGGGAAAAAAAGATAGCTTTGAGTTTCTTCTTGCTTCCAGTTGAATCAGGTGTTGAAATACACATTTTCTCTCTCTTGCTATCTCTGAATGAACTAAAAATGGACGGGTGTTTTTTCTTTCTCAGCTGCCTGGGAGCTGCTAGCAAAACATTTCTGTCGTGACTCAGCTGGCTGACTCTTCCGGTTTGGCAGACCGTGTACTGTTTCCCAGTCGTGTTGTCTATCTAAACAACTGCTGACGGCCGGGTGACGTCATTTGTCATCATCCCCAGCCTTACAGAGCAATCTGCTGACTGTGCACACAGTCCTGGCTACCGAACCAACACAAGCCCCAGGTGGTCACCCAAAACGGGAGGCTTTGAGCGTCCCTTCAACAGGACCAATAGGCCTACCAGTTCTCGTATTTGGCGAGCTTCTTGATCATCCCCTGCTCCTGCAGCTGGGTCAGGATGGTGAGGTTTTCCTCGTCGGAGCCGTCGCAGATGTGCAGCGACTCGGGCTGGCACAGAGCCACGTTGGCCTCCACAAACTCCCTGACCGCCGGGCTGAGGGCGCTGACGTCGCCCTGCAGGACCCTGGGGCCTCTCTGGTTCTGGGACTGGACCTGAGGAGGCATGGCGATGGAGTCTGGAGAGAGGGCGAGTGGATAGACTGAGCGAGAAAAGAGGACAGAAAGTCTGGAGTCCAGACGGGGGAGATGGAAGGATAGAAAATGGGGGGGATAGGTTGAGAGGAGGGAAATAGAATAAGAAAAAAAGAGAGAACAGTTAGCTTTGTACAAACATCCACAGAGAGCATCGGCTCACTCCACCGATTTGTTCGTCCTCTTTTGGCTTTCTTCACTCATTTCTAAAGCAGATTTACAAACTTCACGCATCTTCTGCCTGACCTGTGCCCAAGTGGTCCAACAGCATCTTCTGTGCAAATCTTCCTTTTTATCCTAAGCGTAAATAATAGCAGAAATAGAGCGGCGAGGCACCGGCTTACCTTCGGGAGTCTGTTTGCAGAAGAGCGCGTTAGCTTGGCCTCATCAGCTGAAGTGCCTCTTCGCTTGTTGTCAAGAGAGATGAGAACTCTTGATGGCTTGTACCTGCTGTGGAGGTTTCTGCTCCTTTTATACCCTGGGATGTCCCTCTCGGGGGAGGGGGGGAGAGGAGGGATAGGGGTGTGTGAGGAGGTGTGTGCGCAAGTCTCTGTTGTTTCTGGGAGATATGAAGAAGACAGGGTGTTACAGGCTTTTGGTTAATCATTGAACGGGAGCGGGACTCGATCCAAACTTCACGTAACTGGTTCATTCTGCCGCTGACTGAGTGCTGACGACAAAGCCGCTGCAAATGTACACATTTCTGATTCATATTGGCTGACTTTGACAAATATTACCACTAAAAAAGAAAGAACTTGCCTGAAACTCGCACAATTCAGTACTTTTGGGGCAAAATAAATCTCCGTTTGCATGATTTTCTGCCCTCTTTTTCCCCCCACATCTCTCCCTCCCATTTCTTTTTTTCTGTTAATTTTTCTTCCAATAACTGGAAATTCAATTCAAGCCGAAGAAGAAAGTCCGTTATCAGTAACCTCCAGACCCCCCCCCCCTCCACCACCAGAAGGAGTTGCGAAAAGCTGAGCTTTGGCCCACATCAGTGAGTGATGTAAGTTCAAGGTCCGCCGCCGTCGTCAGGCCGCGGCGTGACGCGGGCAGCTCTGTGGCTGGCCCCCTCTGCATTGGCTGACGGCCGGGGGCTTGTCATGGGGCGTTCAAAGGTCCGTCCGTGCGTGTGCGCGCTTGCATGCGCTTGTGTTGGTTCAGTCTTTTGCTGGTAAAAGCCTTAGCTCTGATTCCTTCAGAGCTAAGTTCCAGAAATTGGGTGCTACAGGGGTGAAAAGCAGCCACAGTAATGAGAAATAAGTGGCCGGTGCAGAGTTTTGGATGTTTTACACTCATCGTTTTGTCTCTTTCTTCACCAATTTCCTCTCAGCTTGTTTTTGAACAAGCGCCTTCATGCTGGAGGAAATGGATGAAGTGCCCTTTCAGTCACACGGCTGATGTGCCGTCGCTGCAACGTGTGGAGAAACGATGTGAAAAATCGAGGGGAAAAGTACATTTATTGGAGCAAATTTTGGCACTTAATCAGGTGACATTTGTCGGTTCTTCAGCTCAGCAGCTGAAATGAAGACTGGGCCTTTATGAAATATTTAAAAAGGTCAGAGATCCGGAAAAGAGCTGGTTTATGTTGAGTTTATTTTTGTCTTTTTGTTGGAAATCCCAGTAGGAAATGATTTGTTGGAAATTATGTATGACTGAAATCTTGAACACTCGTGTCTCCTTCCTGCATTTTATTACGATTTTGCTTAAACATTCAGAAAAATGGACACAAATGCAACAGAAAAAAAAATGAGCTTCTGAAGATTGAATCTGCATACTTTTCTGACCATAGCTACAGATTTTAAAGGAGTTCAGTAGACTTGCTCCGTATTTTTTTGTCTATGACTGAGGAACTCTGATGCCAGCATGCAAGAAAATTGATATTTTAATCAGGCACATCCCTGGAGAGTCCCTTCTATTGCAAACTGTGAGGCTTTCCAAACGATAAGCACTCAGTCTTTAACAATTAAATTTCAACAAGTATAAAAAACCTAGCGAAAACACGTTTTAAAAAAGCTACACAAGGCAGTTGATGTTTTTGCATTAAATATGGTCAGATGTGATTTTTTTTCTCAAATTAAACTTCTCTTTTTTCCTTGAGCAGCATTAAAACAGCCATAATTGTGCCTCTGGGCAGAAATCAATAGACTGGGTTGACTATTTTAGACTTCTCTTAGCCTTTGTGATGAAGAACTAACACAAGAAGGTTTTAGTTTCATGGATTTTGTTTCCAACGCTAAGGACTGAAGATCTGAATTTTCTATTTCCGGTTATTTCTGGTGACGTGGATCTGCTCTACAAGCTCATGAGCATCACTGTGTAACTTTATTTAGTCCTTGAAGTGGTCCAACTGTTTTTAAAGAGATGTCTTTTGAAGAAAGGAGAGCAGATATTCCATTTTCATGACATTATATTGAAGTTGTTTTAGCTTTTTCCTGAAGTTGGACGTTTTTTGTACAGGCAGGTGACTCTGAAAACTGCAGGACACCGGTGAGAAAGAAAAAAGAGAGTTACCCCCACTGCTGAGGTGTTTTATGAGCTGTATTCTCAGGTGTGTAAAAATCTGTCCGTGGTTGTAAAGGTGAATGTTTCACCTGGTTACGAAACACCCATGACCATTCATACCATCTGAATGTAGCTTTGGTTTGTTTAAATCTGTTAAACAGAGGGTAACCCCCCCCCCCCAGTGCACTCTGGGTCAATCTCCTGCTTTCCAGAAAGTCCAGCACCTCACAAGGCGGTGACACAGGAGTAAACTCAGTGTCCACTTAGTGGTCAGTCCGTGCTCTTTTGACCCAGCCCTGTGGTCATCAGGTGACTGACGGGTTCTCATGTCTGTGACGGGGGATTGTGACAGTTACCAGACGGGTTTCCCCTCAATCCTCAATTATTCAGACCAACTCAAACTCATTTGAACCTTTTGGCAATTAAGACTTTTAGTTTCAACTTTGCTCGTTTCAATTTGATCACTTTGACTGAGTTTCTAACCATTTCCCCTCATCTTAGGTTAAATTATCTATTTGTGAAAAACAGTATATTCATAATGTTACTGGATTTAATTAAGTTCAGGAAGAATTAAGTGAGCTTTCATCTACTGGAAAGCTAATTATCTGTTAGCCTTTTCGCTCCTTCAACACACTCCAAGAAGAACTTTTTAAATATGTTGTATATAAATTGATGAAATATTGATGAAAAAATACACTTTTTATATACATAATGGAATTAAGGTATTTCCAGTTGAGTCTAATATGAACACAAAGATTTTTTTTTAATTTTTTGCATTTATTCATATGCACAATAACAGATTTTATGCATCCAAAGCAATGATACTGACGCCTTTTGGACTTTTAAACTACTTGCTTTTCAGTTAATTTGGAGTATGTAGCCTTTAGCTAAAGCCATTTCCAGACTCGCTCTGGGGGGTTTGGGGCTTGAAGGTGTCCCAACTCTGGATAAAAGCCCCCTTTGCGATTCTTAATACGTTGCTTTCTAAATCACGCTGGCTGACCGTATAAAATATTCTTTTTGATTTGAGACCAGGCTGCTCCCTTGGTGCTTTTCTCTCCTTATTCAGTTAAAAAACAACAACCATAGAGTTCACCTCTGGCTTAACAATAACCGTACTGCGCAAATTAAAGCTGTTTTTTGTTTCCCGAATGGTTTTGTTTGTAAGAAAAAGCAGGTCAAATTCGCAAGACGATTTTTTTTCCATCAAATTTGCAGAGAGGATTTTTGGATTGGGCGTATGGATCTGAGGGGTCAGGCTCAGACAACCGGATCAATATGTCTGAGTCAAAGAAAGACTCCTCCTGTAATAACCACGCTCATTTGCATTTCATCTCCACGGGGAAATGGGAAGATTTAACTCAGACACATCACTTCTTAATCTGATGTGTGTCACTCACTGTGCATGTAGAAAATAATACGATTAGTGAGTGACCTCATAGATAAGAATAAAAAAAAATTTCAAGTTAAGCATTTGGCAACTATGAAGTTACAAAATGTTGAGAGCTCTTCGATCATATATTTGTGTGTTTTTTTCAAAATCAGATTCCTTTGTTTGTTTAGCCATCAGTCGGTTTTGTTTAGACCCACATGATCTTGTGTTGGGTTCGTATGTCGCCGGGCAACCGGGACAGTAAACGCCAAACTGGGCGCCAGGCGTTTTTTTGATTACATCCTGTAAAATAAACAGCTCATGATCCCTCCACCCAATAAAGAAATAGAGCCGTTGCATTATTTATTAGGTGGTGCTGTCAAACAGACGTCTGACAGGATTAAAAGGCTGATATTTGGGAGGTTGTGCTGGTGATTCTGTGCTGTTAAATCAGCATAATGTCTCTCCGTTACTTTGATTTAATGCAGGACCTCTCCAGCTTTTAGACAGAAGCACCAATCTGCTTCATTTTTGGTCACAGTCCAGAGAAAGCGCTTTGACAATGAACGAAAAAATAAGTTTATTCAGTAAAAAGAACAATAGAAGTTCCTCTGAAACTGACGCTTTTACAATTTCAACTTACGTGTTTGTTGCTATTCCCAAAGCATTTTTTATATATTGCTTCAAGGAGCTGGACTTCCTGTCATCCTTTTTCAGGCTTTCATCCCAAGGAACTATGAGCTGAAAACGGACAAGTTGAGGACAAAAGAAGAACTTTTGGGCCTGAAACACTCTCTAATCCAGCAGATGAAGAGGATCAGAGAGTGAGGTCCTTCAGGAAGAGGAGCAAATCATACAGAGAGCTGAACAGGAGCTGAGAGCTGCATCTGGACCTCCAGCTGATCATCTCCTGGTGGCCTCATCAGAAATGCTCTCCATGAAGGGGGGCTGTCAAGAAGCCATGAAGAAAGAAAACTGGTAAGAAAGGCCCCGGTGGCAGCCCACATCCAGAGAAGAGCTTCTGGACATCCTTCAAGAGGCCTGGAGGGCTGGTCCTGGAAACTCCTTAAAGAAAAGACACAGCTGGATGGAGAGGGCTCAGAGATGGAGGAGACAGGACCTCAGGAGCAGAGATTCATCATAAAACTCGAAGAAACCGCACTTTTTCCTTCATCTAGTATGTTTTTGTTTCGATATTTACTGAATTGTTCTGTATCAATACACATATCTCCTGTTTAACTGGCAAAATTAAGAGAAATTTGATGTCTCTGAGAACGTTTTCAAGCTTCTAGAAGTCGTTGAGAAGGCCAGATATGTTTTTGCCCCAAATGAGACCTGGTTCTATCATCAGGCCTCCCCTGGAGAACTGGTTCTGGAGACTCTTTACAGAAAAGACACACAGCTGGATGGAGAGGGCTCAAAGATAGAGGAGACAGGATCTCAGAGCAGAGATCCATCATAAAACTCAAAGAAACACTACTTTTTCCTTCATTTAGTATGTTTTTGTTTCGATATTTACTGAATTGTTCTGTATCAACACACATGTCTCCGGTTTAAGTGGCAAAATTGAGAGAAATTAGTTTTCTCTGAAAACGTTTTCAAGCTTCAAGGAGTCGTTGAGAAGGCCAGATTTGTTTTTGCCCCAAATGAGTCCTGGTTCTATCATCAGGCCTCCCCTGGAGAACTGGTTCTGGAGACTCCTTAAAGAAAGGACTCACAGCTGGATGGAGAGGGCTCAAAGAGAGAGGAGACAGGACCTCAGAGCAGAGATCCATCATAAAACTCAAAGAAACACTACTTTTTCCTTCATTTAGTATGTTTTTGTTTCGATATTTACTGAATTGTTCTGTACCAATACACATATCTCCTGTTTAACTGGCAAAATTGAGAGAACTTTGTTGTCTTTTTTTGTTTTCAAGCTTCAAGGAGTCGTCGAGAAGGCCAGATATGTTTTTGCCCCAAATGAGTCCTGGTTCTATCACCAGGCCTCCGCAAGGCGAAATAAGTCATAATCCTTCCTATTGAAACTGTAAAGTCTAAACCAATACACATATCTCCTGTTTAACTGGCAAAATTGAGAGAAATTTGTTGTCTCTGAAAACGTTTTCAAGCTTCTAGAAGTCGTCGAGAAGGCCAGACAGGTTTTTTAACTAAATAAGTCCTGGCTCACCAGGCCTCAGAACGGCAAAATAAGTTATAATCCTTTCTATTGAAACTGTAAAGTCTAAAAGTACTAGACTAGATGAAGAAACGGGCGCGGCCTGAGCTCTGACACTCTCCGGTGTGGCAGATTAGATCATCACAAATCAAGCTGATTCAATCAACGTAGAGCTGTTAAAGACCAGCTGTGGGCAGCTGGATCCGGCCTCACCTGGGAGAAATCCTATCATCACAGAACCAGTCTCGGTTTTCCGATCGTTACCGGAAACCAAGAACGGTTCAGATTAATTAACTGCTATCACCCCGGAGTCCTGCTCCAAACATCGATCGTGGTTCCCCCCCCACAAAGTGTAAAGTTCCACAAATAAAGTCTCACGTTGCAAAATGGATGATAGTATTGGGTTCGTTATGAAGACTGATATGGATGCTTTGAACCGAGTCCTGACCAGCTTTTGTGCACGGCGCGCGTACACGGTCTCGGTCCCAGAGCTGCTGGGCCTTTTTCGGGACCTTTCTGGGGGCAAAAAAACGCACACAGAGCAGTGCTGACCGCTCAGCCGGGATCAATACCAGCCGCCCGGCAGCAGATAGTCCAGTCATTTGAGCCGTGTGCACGTCAAAAAGACGCATTCAGAGTTAAGAGCGCGCCTTTATTTGGAGTTTGGAGTTGTTGTGTTCCACCTCGTCCTGAATTCAGATCTGAGCAAGGTGCTTTTCCGAATGCATCTGCTTTCCCAAGAGAGGCTTTTTTGGGTGAAAAGCCTCCCTTGACAATCCTATATTGCTTTTTTATTTACTTTTGTTTCTAAACTGATGTATCTTATAATGCCAGACCTGATCGGGGAACGGGGAAAAAGGGAAAGCAAAGAAAAATAAACCAACCCGAAAAAGAAGAAAGACCCTATAAAGAGAAAGAAAATATAAAGACTACAAAAGCATCTGAGCAGAGTCGGTAGGAGGAGAGAAAAACTTTTAGGAGCAGCTGCAAACAGACACAGGGAAGAATGAAATGAAACAGCCCTAAATGGATGAAATAATGCTGGAAATAACATTTTCCCCCAAAGTTTGATCTGTTTTTGCTTCCCCCAGGAAGAACCGACACCGTTAACCCTTTAAAGCGTGATCCAAGAATAAAACAAAACAGAAAATTACTTCTTTTTGGTTTGAATTCCTTATTTGGCCTTTTAACATAATATGTAAAAAGAAAAAACTGAAATACATTTCTCATGTTAACAATTTATTACTATGCGATCAAGTCAAGATCATTTTTTGTGTAGTCTTCTTCCCCCTGTTATCAGGTGTATCTGATTGTGTACAATAGGATTTTGAACTAAGTTTTTATCATTAAATTATGCAAAAGGTGTCAGACGCAAAACATTTCAGAAACCGTATGTATCAAATACGATACATTTGGCATTACAGGGTTAAACTCGATGTTTTTGGGCTATCGCATCATTATCTGACATGGGTTAGAACTCTAGAAGATGCACTTTACAAACATCCAACCAGGTTTTTTTTTGTCGTGATGCTTAGACGAAGAAACCAACTTATTATTTTCAGACATGCACTCTCCCCAGCTCATATTTAATGCATTTCATTCATAAGATAGTCTCGATTTATCATAATGAAAAAAATTACAGATTTTTATTCAGTTTGTCCTTGAGAAAACTCTTTATTTACTGAATTTTTGCATAGGTGAGCTTTAAAGCTAGTTGTCAAATATGCAGAAATGTGTGACGGTTACTTATTATTTATGCTGTGTTCTACAGGACTCACAGGATATGATGCTAAGTTTTGTTTTTTAGTTTTTTATCAGGCTTTCAGGCCTTTATTTCCTTGCAGATGGGTTCCTCAAAGAGTCCCACCGGCCAGCTCAGGCCCGATAAAACTGGATATTTCCCCAAAAGGATGTGATGAAAATGATCTCCGTCTCAGTACATTTTTCACTTTGGATTGAAACACTCACCTTTGACATTTCTTAACAAACTTGGTTTAAACATTTGACAACACTGTAATCCTCTTGTGACCCTTTGCCTGGTTAAATCCGGCCCTCTCCTGCCCCAACCGGTCACACACACGTATGACAGCTCGGTCCAAATTTCTGAGGGTGTGCACACCACAGACCCATCAAAGGCAGGATTATTTTATCTTGGAAGATTACGATCCTTTATAGTACACTTACAAAGCAAGCTTGTGTACTTTAGCTTATCTGGAGATAATTCTGTACAGTCGACGGAATAAAAATCGGTTATCAGTATGGAGAGGAGGTTCAGATAACAGAGGAAATGCATAAGAGTTACAGAATGAAAATCAGCTGAACTCATCTGAGGTCCACAGATCATAAAACCGCCTCAAGTACAATGAAGAATAGATGTGACATGAGAGCACGGCGGTTAAGGTCCATTCTTTGGACACAAAACTGACGTCCAAAACTCATTTACATTCCCTGAACGACAAAATGTTTGAGAATATGAGATGAAAATAGAAACTAAAAGTATTTAAGTGCGTCCTTGGTTCGGCTCTGTGCTTTTTACAATGAGTAAAATGGACAATGTGAGCATAATCGATTATCATAAAAGATGCCTTAGTATGAAATGTTGTGTTTTTTCTTCAACGAAATGTGTCAAAAGCACAAAACCTTCCATTGTTTGGCCTCAAAAACCAAAGTCCGGTGCCGTCTAATGATGATAATAGTAGATCGTTCAGCAAATGTCGGCCATTATATGCTGTTCTGGGAGACCATTTCGGCTTTATTCATGTCTGTCGGCATTAAAATGAGCATGAATCATTAGATATACAAAGCTGACCACAAAGAACTTTAATGTTGAATGAATTAGTTCAATTGCCCTTCTATTCTGTCACATTTAGAGGAACAAATTTCAACCTGTTTTCGTTGATTGGAACTAAATCCTTCTCCAAACCAACAGAAAACAGGAATCGTGAAACCGATATTTGTTTAAGAGAAGGAACCCAAAACCAGGATGGTGATGTTTGAAGAGACTATCTCAACGTTGGACAGGCCGATAGTGACACCTAGTGGACAAAAAGAGGAGCTGCAACCCCATTATATATTGGCTTTACTAGCTTCCAGCTGTTCCAGCTGCGTCTTATTCAGAGTTTTACAGCTATTGATGATTATACACCTGCTTAAAAATTTAACCTATCACTGCTGCATGTATTAAGTGCTTTCTTTAACTGAACACCATGTCTTTTGTTGGTTGTAGATTAATAAAAGGACACAGTTTCTTTGAATCTGTGTCGTTCCATATCCCTTTAAAGCCCGATCCAAGAATAAAGCAAAGCAGATTTTTTTTTTTTTGTTGTTTTAAGTCTTTATTTGGCCTTTTAACAAAATATCTAAATAGAAATAACAAATACCTTTTTTATATTAATAATTTATTACTATGCGATAAGTCAAGATTATTTTTCGTGTAGTCTTCTGCCCCCTGTTATCAGGTGTATCTGATTGTGTACAATAGGATTTTGAGCAAAGTTTTCACCATTAAATTATGCAAAAGGTGTCAGAAACCGTATGTATAAAATATGATACATTAGGCGTTACACGGATATCTATATTTTCCACACAAAAATCAGCAGTTTGGGTCTTTTTTTTTATAAATGCGTCATACATAAACACAGAAAACACAGAGGAAAGTGGAATCGTTTTTGGTGGTTTAAAAAGAAAAACAGGAACCGGTCAGCTTCATGTTTCACTCTGCTGCTGTTTGCCGACGCGAGTGTCTCAACTCCTGAAAATGCCTGAAGTTAACAAATAGACAACAAATCCTTCCCAAAACATAGAAATCTATGTGCTAAAATTTCCTGAAATAGTTTCCCAAAGCTTGGTTTGTGTGTTTAAATGCGTTAAATGGAAGGGGACCAGGGCGACCAGAGGCTCATCTTTCAGTTTGGGGCTTCCACATCTGGCTGACTATAGCTTTGCTTTCGACATGAGAAGCTTCAAATATCTGCTGTTCCTCTGTGTCTTCTCCACGTCTGCTGTCGGTGAGTCAGTCCTTCTTTTTACAATAGCTGTGTATGTTTCCCAGACATCTCAAAATGCTGTCGGTAGTAGTCATCTTGTATTCAAATGTTTAAAAAAACAGTAGAAAAGCATCATTCTCAACATTTCAGCTAAAACTAAAGGGGATTTTACTTAGAAATGACTTTAAAGACTTCAGATTTGTCTTGGGGAAGTTGTAAAAAGGCCCAAAATGTTTAAATAATCTTTTGGAATATTCTGTACCAACATAGACATGCATTGATACATTGGTTTGGAAACACAGTTGCTACAGATTGGGATGAAAAGGGCCTGCTTTTCCTTCCCTCTGCAGGTTTTATTTTCAGTTTTATTGCTTTTAACAAACCGCAAGCTGAACCCAGTTCATGTCCACAGAGGTTTCAGCGGTGAACATTTTGTCCTCATTTTCTGCAGGTCTGAATGGGGAAGTGATACTTCAAAGCATCAGCGGCTGTCAAAAACATTTAGCTTGTGCAGAACATGAGCGAGAAACCTGTGAAGCTTCTATATGCAGTGTTTATAACGTGTATTCTGGACGATTTGGCCTATGATTATACTGGGGTCGGTTAGCCTGTTGAGCTCATTTTATCAACAAGTTCATATTATTTCATGACCTTTCACTTCAGCTTGCAGGATCACTGGAGGATTAATGATTACAAAACAGTCAGCCAAAGCAGTAATGAGAAGTTTGCTTGGTGTCGTTATTTTATTCTGAGGGACAAAAGTCTAATAGTTGGCTAAAATGACCAATTGATCAACTCCCATGACTCTGGACAGCCAAACTTTGAGGACTTCGTATAGTCCAGAGCATCAAATAGTCAGACTGTAACGTTCTACATTTCTTAATCTGTTTTATTGTGTTCTTTATACAATGGAAATTAATAAAAACAAGTGCAACTGTTTGCAAATGAACCGATGTTCAGTTGGAAAGTCAAGCTCAAACTTAACAATATTACAAAATTATAACTCTAACCCTTTATTCAGGAAAAGGGTTGATTTTTTCATCTTTTTTAGGTCAGAAATCCCTCCAAATGTCCATATCCACGAGAGCCCATCCTGTCAAATTAAAACCTAAAGTAACTTTCATTTAACAGCCACTCACCGCTTTGAGTGGAAAGCAAAGTCAAGGAGCCACAAGCAAAATGGCATCCCCTTGTGCAACAAAGGAATGAGGAAAGACAGCCAATGAAACGCTGATCACTGGGAACAAACCGACAAATGCTGCCGGACCAGAACCTGCACTGTACGCCACCTCAAGCATCATCCAATCAGAAAAACCTGACTCCTTCCTGTTAGAATTTGGTTATAATTACTCACTTTAGCACAGTATGCTATCACATGATCGATTACTAATTGTTGTATTCCTTATAGAACTATAACTTTGTGTTAAACACTCTGTTTTCTTTCTCTGATTGCATTAGATCCACACCATTTATATCACATTCCATCAGGTCAACACACACACTCACCATTTTTACCACATTTCAATGTTATCTGCATGACTTAGGACCCGGCCGGTTCATGTCAGGGTTAGGGTTAGTAAGTAACTGGCCAATAAGGAGTGTCCAGTCCTTTTTGAGGGGTGTGCCCAGCCCAGGAGATAAATACCCATCACACACGGAGGTTTTTTTATTTCTATTTTTATTTAAAAAAATTAAAAAATAATTTAAAAAATAATAAAAAAAATAATAAAAAAGTAAAAATAAAAAAATAAGAAAATAAAAATAAGAAAATATTAAGAGAATAAAAGAAAATTATAGAAAAATTATGTAAAAAAAAATTTAAAAAAATTAATGAATAAAACAAAATAAAATAAAATAAATAAATAAATAAATAAATAAATAAATAAATAAATAAATAAATAAATAAATAAATAAATAAATAATATAAAAATAAATGTAATTTCTTATACTTTTGATCTACTCTGGAACCGGGTTGACATCCCTTTGACTGTCGCCTCTCAGATTGCTCCTCTGATGGAGGCGGCTACTTCATGTTCGCTGACTTCTGGTGTGCGGCGCCCTCCCGGGACCCCGGGGAGGTGGTCTACCTGGTGGACTGGTACTTCGGCGGGGAGCTCACCATGCGGTACAACAGCACGGCGGGGAACTGGACGGGCCTCACCGCCGCCGGACGCCTCACGGCCGACGCTTTCAACCAGGACGAGCACGACGTTTTGCAGAGGAGGCTGGAGAAGATGCTCATATGTGTCGACCACGTGGACCAGCTGTACAACGCAACCGAAGAGAACACGGGTGAATTTCTTAGACTTAGACTTAGACTTGGACTTAGACTTAGACTTAGACTTAGACTTAGACTAGACTTAGACTTCCTTTATTGTCATTGTACAAAAAACACAAGGTGAATCTTGACAACGAAATGTCGATTACTTGGCTACCAGTGTGACAGAGCTAAGACCTTATTCCTACTTAACAAATATGTTTTCTATATCTAAGAGCTAGATATATACAGGGTAAAAGCATATATATACATATTATTGCACAGAGTTATTCCAAAAGAAACATCAATGAATATTGCACTGAGTTGATTGCAAAAAGAAACAAAGAAAAAGCCAGGAACTAGTGCGTGTCGAGATAGTTTGTATTTACTTGAACTTTGGCTTTTAATCGGAGCAAAGAAGGGCCGAATGAACCCCCGGGTTGCTCAGGTTTAGGCATCACGTCGGTGTGGTTAGGTTTTGGAAAAACATCGGGTAATGTTTGTGGTGATATGAACCCGGGCTGTTAGTCCCAGATCGTGCATTGTGCTGTTCAGAACTGTTGCAAACACAAAAAAACGTCTCACAAAGTATACTTCAAGTCAAACATTTTGCATGAAGTCGGAAATTTTTCCACTTTTTGCTTCACAAGCACACTGAAAAAACTTGCATTTTACATTGATTCGGACAGCCTCACTCAGAAACACATCTGTATGAATGGCCCCTGTTGATTAAATTCAACTCTGGCCAC
Source organism: Menidia beryllina (assembly GCA_013363375.1). NCBI lineage: Eukaryota > Metazoa > Chordata > Actinopteri > Atheriniformes > Atherinopsidae > Menidia > Menidia beryllina. The sequence continues at coordinate 159,491 of JABUIW010000090.1, forward strand.
TTTGTTGGGTTCATTTTTGACATGCTTTTAGCTTTTACGTCTTTTTGACATTAAATCAGTGAAAAAACTGAATCTATAAGGTAATTTGCCGTCCCATCACAGGTTCTTGTGGGCAATAACAGGATAAAAACTGCTAAACTTAGGTCTTGGTAACACAGAATATCCCTTTAAAGCCAAGAATAAAACAAAACAGAAAATTACAAATTTTTTTGGTTTGAAGTCTTTATTTTGCCTTGTAACAAAATATGTAAAAAGAAAAAACAGAAATACATTTTTGATATTAATAATTTATTACTATGCGATAAGTCAAGATTATTTTTCGTGTAGTCTTCTGCCCCCTGTTATCAGGTGTATCTGATTGTGTACAATAGGATTTTGAGCAAAGTTTTTACCATTAAATTATTCAAAAGGTGTCAGATGCAAAACATTTCAGAAACCGTATGTATCAAATATGACACATTTGGCGTTACAGGGTTAAGATGTATGATGTCATCAACACTCTCTACTGGGCCAAAATTGACAGACGGGATAAGAAATTGACACGAAACTACACCTATTGGGTTGACAAGTGGCTAATCAGCTGACATCTGAAGCCAAACTAAGCTAAAAGCCCTGGACATTTCCACCAAACGGTGGGGTGACGGGATCAGGTCAGGGGTCAGGGGACTAACTGAAACCCCGACTCTCGGTTCCAGCCGAGCCCAGCGTGGTCCTGCAGGCGCTGGGGCGCCCCCCCGGCCGGGACCCGGTGCTCGCGTGCAGCGCTTACGACTTCTACCCTAAAAACATAAAGCTGACCTGGATCCTGAACGGGCGGGAGGTCGGCGAGGGCGTGACCGGCGGCGCCCCCACGTCCAACGAGGACTGGACCTACCAGGTGCACTCCTACCTGGAGCTCCGCCCCCGGCCTCAAGACCGGATCAGCTGCGTGGTGGAACACGCCAGCCTCAGGGAGCCCAAGATCTACCACTGGGGTGAGGAAAGAGTCCCAAACTGCACTGTGTCATGGAGATGTTGCAGTGGATTAATATCTCACAATGAATATATTCTTATCACAATGGTGTGCCTTAACCTATATTAAGGAAAAAAATTGTATAAAAAAATAATGTGTGTGGCAGTGGAAAAAAACATGGTCCAGAGGTCAAACTATACTAAATGCCTGTAGGCACAAGAAACTAGAGGAATGCAATAATGAGATGCGTAGACACATACCATATCCTCCTGAGACCCAAAGAAAAAAAGTGTCTTCAAATTTCTTTTTTGTTGTGATTTTCCAAGTATTTGGACCTAAAAAAGAACATTACAATTTAAATAAAAAAAAAAAAAAATTATTTTAATTTCATAGCATGTCCACTGTGGAGGACAACAGGACGATTTGCATGGGAAAATAGAACAGGCTTTAGATAATTGAATAATAAAAAAGAAGATGTCTTGAAAGGGATATTTACCTAAACTCTTAGGAAAAAAGTAAAGTTCCCAGCATGCAAACCTATCACATGGCACATCACTGGAAAGCCCAGGATGTCCTCTACAGAACACTATAGGGCTTGATAGGGTAACTCCAGATACTTAGGGGGGGTACAGGTGGACAAAATGTCCACTATAATGGACATAAATTAATGGGCCGGGTCTCAGGAGGATATGGGGGTAACCTAAGGGTCATTGCAAACAAAATGTGTATCACCTTAGAAACCATGGGTAGGTACTAGAAAATGACTGGAATGGGCAATAACGTGTAAACAGGCACGTGGGGCTGGGACGCATTTTAAAAATACGCACCCTGGGTGAATTTCCACCGGTATAAAATTAGATAACAGAGATATCCGTGGAAAAGTACCTGAAATTACGTCATAATAGGAGGGGCTCGGGGAGGAGTCTCCGTGGTCTGCTTGTATGTAAGCAGACCACTTTCTCAATAGGGAATAGGGCAGATGTTAGCCCGGTTAACATCTCATGTGTGGTGGACTTGTATTGCTGCAATAAACCATACTGGACCGAGACCCAGCTGCCTCTGCTTCTTTTTGACCATTGTTGGAGATTTTTCAACTGCTTTTCCAAGAACTTAGAATGTTTCAAAGACTTAGCACAAGTCACTACGTCGTCAGGAGGACATCCACGACAATGTTCACTAAAACGCAACACCTCTGTGTCGCAGAGTCGTCTCTGGACTGGTCGGACTGGGGATACATCGCTGGTGGAGTTGTTGCTCTGGTCCTGGGGGCTGCGGTTCTGTGTGTTGGGGCCGTCTGCTACAGGGGGAAGAGCTGCCAGCCACAGATGTCCAACGTGCTTTGACTTAATGGCTCGTTTGTCGGACATTTATCGATGTCACGTCTGGGGGAATGTCTGGTGTCTCGTCATGTCTTGATTACCTATTGTGTACACCTGGGGTTCCCCTCCCTCATGTGTTTAAATAGTCCTCGTTTCCCATGTCCTGTGCCAGTGCGTTTTTGTCTTTCGTCTCCCCATGTCACGTAAGGTTTTGCTTTTGCTCCATGCCATAGTCTTATTTACTTTGTACCATGGCCATGTTTTTGTCATAGCCTTGTTTTGCCATAGTCTTGTTTTGATACTTTTACCACAGCCATGCTTATCTTGCTTTGCTACTTTGATCAGTTTTCTCACAGCCGTGTTTTGAACTTTGTCACCATCCACTCCATGAGTGAGTTTTTGTTACAATAAACCCTGTTTTCTGAATCTCCGCGACTGAGTCCTCCCTCCAAGATCCACCCCCCTGACAATCGACATATTCACCTTTCAGTTTGGCCTCTTTTCTATTTACAAGCCCGCTCCAAGAAAAATGGGAAGAATATTGGATTTGTTTTAGTCTGAAGTCTTTCTTTGGTCCCTCAACAACATATGAAGAAAAAAAAAACTGAAATTATTTTGATCAAATTAGCGCGCAATGAGTCAAAAATATATTTTCTTGTATTCTATTCGCTGTTATCAGGTATATCTGAATGTGTACAACAGGGGTTTGAGCAAAGCTTTTACCATTGAATGATGCAAAAAGTCTCAGATCCAAAAGACTTCAGAAACCGTGTGTATCAAATATGATACATTTGGCATTATAGGGTTAAAGCATATAAATATATAAGACTTAAAAATAAAACATGAAAATGGCTCCCTCTGCCTTTTTCCATCCCCACACTCTATCTCCATCTCCCCGGCCACATTTCAGGGACTCACACGACATGAGCAAATGTGTGTCAGGAAACGCCGTCGCCATGCCAACAGTAAACAGGTCCTTCCACACAGGTGAAACGTAAGCCGGACGATCACACACTCACAAACTCACACACCTGGGACAGATGGCCGGCTCACAGCAAACATCTGAAACCATCAACTTTGTGCATCAAGACGAAATCTGGTAAAATCTGACCCGTTTGTTCTTTCTGCTACCTTCACGTGTAACAGCATGTTTGGCATATTGACAGAAAACCTGTCAGAATGATAGGAGTTGTGATGCTTTTGCGTGTACCCTCACAAAGTGTTAGTTCCTTTTATTCATGCTCTTTTTCTCATAATCACGCAATAATTAAATAATTTCCCTCTGGGATTATTAAAGTATTTCTGATTCTGATTGTGATTATTGGACATCATGTCCACTTTTTTCTTCATTTTTCTGTTTGGCTTGACTTTAATGACAAGCAACATGCCTAAAAAGAAATTTAGAATTCAAACACTATACAAAGCGATGTGTCCAAAGTCTGTTTCTCATTTTTATAACAAAACTGGAGCAAAAATCTGTTGAAATGTTTCAACAGGAGTGTAGGGAGCCGTTGCTTATAACCACTCCCTTTACTGAAAGCTCCCCATGTTTTAGCAAAACTGTCTTATTCGTAAAAGACACATCCTTTTGGACAGTTTTTCCTGTGTTCTTATCAAACCTCTAAAGAGTTTAGATGGAAGTGCACCTTTGGATTTCTAAGAGATAAAAATGAAGGCCTGAAAAACTTGCTTTAAATACACTGAAGAAACTGAAAGGTGTTTCAAACAAAAAAGGCAGCAGTTAATTTCCTGACGGCGCTTTAAGCTCTGGATATAGAAAATTTTAAGTTTCACTATTATTTGGTGTGTGTGAGCAGGAAAGCACATGTAAAAACTGAAAAGGATTCAGCTAAAGTCTGGCCAAAGAAGTGGGGTTTCCTAACTGAGGCCTACAAGGAGGTACACACACACACACATACATCCATATGTGTATATACATAAACAGATATTCTATCAACACAAGCATGTTTAAAGCTCTTTGCATTCACACAAATGTGAACAAACATCGGTGGACATCACTCCTTTTCTATCGTGTGTATTTTAGTTTGAGATGGAGGGGGTTAAGATGAAGGAGCTGACCGACCAACCTCTGACCTCCACGCATAAACACATCCATGTATGCTGTTTCTATCGTTGTATGTTTAGCCAGACACAGTTATTTATAATGGATAATGATTATTTGTTTATTTCCCACCTCCAGGTTGGCCCCTCCCCTCCTGTTCCACAGACAACTCAGGCTTTTATAGGTTGGCGTTCCGGCCACTCGCATCTTCAGCTGGAAAAACACAGCACATTGCATCATGGGAGGCGTAGTTTTCTGAGGGAACTTGGCTGGCCTCTAGATGCCTGAAGCTGAGCCTCTGGAAGCGTGAGCCTTGTCAATGTATTTATCTCTGACATTAATTTGAGTGTGGATTAAAACACATACAAACTGATCACACAGTGCATGTTCTTCTCTACAATAAATGTATCTAAAGGCTATAACTTCAATTTGAACAACTTTATTTGCTACCTGCATCTCACAACACCACCTCCCAGCGGTTGATATAAATAATTGCAATTTTTTTAATCAAATTTAGAAACTGCAATCTAGTCTAAAAGCTGAGAAGAAAATTCTCAAATGCATTTTAAACGTAATCTTTTAACATAAAAAAGATTGTTGAATAATCTAAATGAATTTTGCATGCTAACAAACTACAACATTTTTTATTTTATTTTTCAAACACTTGAAAAAACGTTTAAATTATTATTTTTTCTTGTGTATGAATCTTTAAAAAAACAAAAACGTGTTTAAAATAACTTTAAAATCCTTCGAGCACAGCATTGGCTCATCCGTGAAATCCCCTTTTAGTTGCAACTGTGCGTGAGTCACGTTTGGTCGCTGACGTAATGACATCACGAGGCCTGTCTGGAAAACCGGAAGAAGACACAAAAACAACAGCGGTGGCAGCGGTCGCCCGGCTCGCGGCTACAGTTTACAAGGAAGAGCCTTCAAATAATTGCCTGGTCGCTTTCACAACGTGGCAGGTGTCCGCGGACGACAAAACTCCACTTACGGTTCGAGTTTGATACAAAAATGGCGTTGTTTGGGAAGCTATTCGGTAGCGGGGGTAAGGGTGGGAAGGGACCGACACCCCAGGAAGCTATCCAGAAACTCAGGGAGACGGAGGAGATGTTGGCGAAAAAACAGGAATTTTTAGAGAAGAAGATCGAACACGAGCTCATGACGGCGAAGAAGAACGGCACTAAAAACAAGCGAGGTGAGGACACCTTTAGGCTTCCGCATCTGCTCGGCGTTACTGGAGAAACCACCCTCATATTAGCCGGTTAGCATACAGGCTAACTCCACAGGAGCAGGGCACAAGTCATGGGGCTCTCACTGAGCAGGTCACTTTAAGGAGCTCGTAATAGTCTGTTTATCCACGCAGAACACACAGTTAGGGTTGGAATGACGCTGAAAACAAGTAGAATCGAGGCAGTTTTCATTTTTCCTCAGTATAAACGGCGTCTTTTAAAATGAATACAGCTAATTTGGTCAAGTTTGTGTTGCTCATTTGAATGTAAATAAGTGAGTCACTTTTACATTAACAGTTTAACTCAAACAGCTATAGAAGAACCATGAAAGTTAGCAGGAAGTAGGAAAAGCCAACGCTTCCCCCTTCCCTTGTAGTGTCAAACTGCATTTAACAAAGAGGACGCAGAAAGTGGTTATAGCTGAACAAATTAGTTAATAAAAGCTTTTACTGTTATTGTCATTCATAAATGAAAAACTATCTGAAGCAATTCACTCAAAGTATGTCAACATGTCTCATAATTCTGTGTAAACGTGGTTTGTAGAAATATACTATTGAAATTATGATCCATTAATGTACATTACATTAATGTACTTTTACATAATGTAATTTTAAATTAGCTAAATGCCTCATGTTTGTGGGCTTACACCTAACATCTGTTGAAAGTTTTCATTTTTGTGGACAGGATCTTCTGACCTGATGCTGTTTTCCTTCTCTTCACACCTATCCTTTACTATTGATTAACACTTGCTAACACTTACTATAGAATAGTTGAATGTACATTTTCTCTAGATTTCCCTTTTTTTCTTTGATATAAATGTTCAAATAGTTTGGGTTGCTTGACAAAAGTGTGTTTGGTTTGGTCCACATCACCCGTTTGTTGGATCAGACTTGTTCTGCAACATTGTGGTCGTTGTGTGCCTGATTAAGTGTGTCGATCAGGCAGGTAGTTTCAGTCTTCGGTCGAGTACATATTTGCCAGAGAGGGGTAGTGACATGTTTGTGAAAGCTGATAGTTGTTTTTCTTTATTGAATTAGCTTGTCGAGGTTCAGACTATTTGCAAATTGCCATCAGAAAACAAAAACTCTTTCAGAACCCTTTAAAAAAACACTGTAATACATAATGAATTATGTATTACAGTGCGAGTTAGATTGACAACAGCCATTTCTAGCTGGGGCTAAAGGAAGCTCTGAAAAGCCACAACAGAACGCCTCGTGCCGACATTCAGAACTCAAACGAGAAGCTCGCCAGCCATCTTTAAAGTCCTGTTCTGAATTTGATTATAGTCTTCTTTCCAGTATTGGAACCTGATTTTCAAGTTGGCTATTTACCATGTGCTTATCTTCATCTAGCCCAGAGGCAAATGAAAGCACACAAAGATATTTGGAATAGCAAACCTGGCAGGACGTGGTGTCAGCGTATGCGTGATAAATGCAGCACTACCACCCTCTTTCACTGTCACGCACGCTTTCATCTTTTACTTTGAGCATCTACCCAGATGACATGGTGGTTGGAAAAGGTGACATTACAGCTGCTCCTGTTAGCAGCATTTTCTCTTTGTGGTAAAATGACAACACAGGCAGCTTTCACACACCGCCCCAGAGCAGGTCTTTACACACACGGGAAGCTGTCAACCCCTCGTTTATTCCACACACCTCAGTGTAAAAATGGGAAGTATTCACATGTCATCAGCGTTTATAAACCCCCGTGGTCATAAATGATTGTGCATGAGGCTCATAGGGCACGCTTCTGTCTTCCAAAGCCTAAAGAGTGAACATAATGAACGTCAGATATGTGTTTCCTGTCTGTTCTGCAGCGGTGGTAAACGTAGTTTATGTTGATGCGAGATCTGCAAACCCAATAATCTGATAATGACATCTGTGGTGCTCGTCAGTCGTGTTTCTGGAGCTTCTGTGGACGTAATCTCATGAAATGAGAGGTGACGTCTGCGTCTGACTGCCGTCTGACTACAGTAGATCTGTGAGGTCTTGATATTTGGTAGCCATCAGCAAAAACTGAGAATTCACATGTTATAAATGATCAATTTATCCCCTGAGACACTCCGTCTCTTATCAGCTAAAGACTGCAAACAACCTTTTATCTCCTTCTTATTCAGTCTTAATTTAGTTTTTTTTAAAGGAATAATTATGAAGAACGCTTTAATTTCCCCGGATATCTCATTAAAACAGGACTCGCAGAGGCTGACCTGGAGCTCAGACTGTTTACCCCGAGCTGCACCCACACACTGTCAGTTTGTGGATTAGAGGGCAGAATGTGAAACCCGAGATGCTACAGTACAGCTTTGTTACTTTTGCCGTTTATCTGGATGAAACCTGAGCGCACTGCGAGCCGTAAACCACAAGATAATCCCATCTTTTGGTACTGTTTGTCGTAACATCAGTGTGTATTTTGGGACTAAATCTGATGGCTTGATCTTATTGTTGCCCGTGTGTCTAAAATCTGAAAAGTTTTGCGCATTTGTTTGACTGAAACTGTCGTCGGAGTACATTTGGCTCCTCAGAAATACGTCCAACCCTCCCAGGAAAGCTGATGCACGACAGCCCTTTTCAGTCACGTGACGTGTGCCACTCTGACATCATCTGACTTATTTAAAGCATCCCCATGACTAATGGAAGCCATTTGAAAAGGTGGCGTTTTACCACGCTTATCAAATGGGCGTGGCCGCAGAAAGGCTTTACTGCTTCTAAAGGAAGCAAACAGCAGTTTCTGCGTGAGTCTGACGGGGAAACAGCTCATTTCAGCACACCTTGTTTCCCTCAAATCAGTGCACACAACAACAGTTTGACCCGCTTTTTAGTGGTAGATCCTGTTGTTTTTAGCGCTGTACGTTCACCACAAGGGGGCGCCCTGTCTGTTTAAAGGTGTCTGAATAATTAGGCTTTCTTAACCTGACTCTGCATTGGTAGAGTGAGAAATGGTAGAATAATCTTGAAGACAGACTGAATTGTGAAAGTAAAATGGTAAATAGAATGAGGCAAAGTGACAGAAAACCTCCCGTCTGGTTAAACGCCTGCCT
>JABUIW010000090.1:188092-203663 GCA_013363375.1 Menidia beryllina
AATGTTCTTAAAGGATTATTTTAAAAAGAAATATCTGATGTAATATCTCATTATTGCTGTCAAAGCCGGCCAGAGGAAAGATGCTCATATCAAAAAAGATCTCTACAAATCCAGCTTTGGCATATTATATATGTGAATATTTTCAGTCCTGGCTATATGTGATAAGTCATTTTTATTAGTCACTGAATTACAGTAAAAAAAAAAAAAAGGACATATTCGATAGGCACTGCCAAATGATGTATTCCACTTGATTAAAATGAAAAGATCCAGAGCTCCAAAGGGACCTGCGCAAAGCTCTGTGTTGTCTGTTCACCTTTCTGCGAAAAGAATATCAAAAACTTTGGTTTTCTTCAAGACAAGAAACCCCACGTGAATAAAAAAAGAAAATAACTAATGAAACAAACACGTCAAAATGTGTGGAAATGTTTGAGCAATGTGGTGCCTTCCCCAGGCCTATTTTGGACAGAAACAGTCTTAAAAGCTAAAGTTTTGGGGACAGAAACAAAGGATCTAAAATAGGTTGTCATAGTTACCTTCAGTGTGCAATTTGTAGTTTTATCTTGGATTTTTTTGCAAATGTGTTTGAATCCAAATCATTGCAGCTAACATATATAATGTAACGCTATTTCTGAACATGAGAAATGACGGATATCAGGGTTTTTTTCCGCACTTTGCAGCTCTCTCTGAGGAGAATTGACCAATAGATGTCACCTGTAAGGGTTAGTTTCTACAGGCGAGGCAAACAAAAGCTAAAATCAGGATTTTGTTAGAGCAGAGTGACCGTAAGTTTTCCTAATGGGCTGATTTTTATTCACATCTAACACATTTAGTAGAATTTCTTTCACAAAAAAAAAAAAAGATGCTGACTCTAAGCTTTTGAACACATGCACACCACCCAAGCTAAAAACAGGATTAAATCCCACCACAACGGTGTTATTTCAGGCTGTTAGTAACAACATAGTAACGACAATACAAACACAAGGGGTTTTGTAATAGCAGATTTTACACACAAATTAAAAAATATTAATTAAATATATTAAATATTATTAAATGAATTTTAAAAAGCCATTTCTGTAGTGCTTATTTTCTTCCAAAGTCCTGCTTGTATAGGTTTAAAACGATTTTAGCCTCTGTATTCTGACCACTACGAGCTAAAATCCATTAATCTTTTAGCAATTTGCTGGGATTTGAAATTCCAAGATCTCATTACTGGCTCTTCTCACAAGATGGCGGTGTTTTTATATGTGTGTGTGTGTGTGTGTGTGTGTGTGTGTGGTGCTCTGTGGTATCAAAAGAAAACGTTCACAGACCAAAAAAAAAAGTCTTTAAGCTAAAAAATGTTTTTTTTACACAGGTTTTCAGTGAGAATTTAAAAGCGAAAGGCTCAAAACACACAAAAGCAAAAAATAAACACAACAAATCTACATTCGGATGAACTTTTCTGGCCACCAGTGACTCATTCTGCATTCTGAACCACAGCTGGAGCTATTTTATTTTTATTTTTATTTTTTATGTTCGTATGTACCACAATTAGTGGAATGAATGTCACTTCCTGTGAAAAAGAAAAAAGAGGAAAAAGACATCGAATCAACAAAATGAAAAACAAAAAGTGAACTCAGCTGGAGGATTTTTCTGTGGTCACAAATAAAGACATTTTTGTGGATTCTCCACAGTCTGACCTTCTTTTGCACCACAGAAAACAAACGGAAAGCAGATTCCAGATTCCAGGCCCGTCAGAGGTGGTCAGATCTGGTCAGATCTGGTCAGATGGGAGACACGTTGCATGTTGTGTGTTGATATGTTGCGTGTACGGTCGATACAACACGGGCCTGGTCTACAAACCAAGCATAAAATCCCCAAACAAGCCCAAATTACAAAGAAAATGATTGAGTTTTTTTGTCTTCCAGTTCAGTTTCTCGTGGTTCTGTTGTATTTCCTTGCTGTTGTATTTCTGGAGTTAACAAAAATAATTTCCTTCTGGGATTATTAAAGTATTTCTGATTGTGATTCTGGTTCATTTTTGCGTAACGTACCCACGTCAGACAACCGGGTCTGTGAAAAACTGAAGCTGTGCGGCCAGGTCCCGTCTTTCTGGTGGATTTTCTGGGCTAAAACGCACTCGTAGGCCCTCTGCGGGGTCATTTATTTATTTATTTATTTATTTATTTATTTATTTATTTATTTATTTATTTATTTATTTATTTATTTATTTATTTATTTATTTATTCATTCATTCATTCATTCATTCATTCATTCATTCATTCATTTATTTTATTTATTTATTTTTTAATCAGGACAGTGCACATTAATGAACAATCTCATACAGGTTGTAAATGAGCCAGATTCTAGCATAGTTGCTAATTCGCATCTGTCGCCCTGAGGCAGGAAGACCAAACAACACAAAATCACACGATACAATATCAGTTAAAACAGAGAGACACACGTTCAGACGATGACATTACAAAATTAAAATGAGTGATTGCATGACTGGGAACTTTTGAGACAGCTGTCCGACGGTTCTACTGATTTTCGGTCCTTCGTGTCCCAGTTCGTTTTTTCCTCCCTTTTCCTCGGAATAAGCAGTAATAGCTCCAAGAGTTGTTTTTTTTTTTTACCACATGTTTCGGTTGTTTTTGAGTTCAGAACAGAGGCCAAATTAGCCAAACCACGGAGATTTTATTTTTTTTTATATTTTCTTTTTTCAAAGTTTCCAGTACAACATTAATAACGCGGAACAGTTCGACATAGAGAGCAGTTGGCGAAAATGCAGCTTGTTGAAAGTAGCGATGAATCATGGACCATTTTGAAGCACAACACGTTTTACCTTTGTTGCAGTCCCATTTTGACCAAAGAATGTGAAAAATGTCAAGTTTCAAGTGAATTTTAAATGTAATTTGTTCCATGTTTCTTATTTCAGTCATGATTTCAATCCAGTTTGAAATCGTGGGGGCTGACTGTGTCATCCATTTCTTAGTTATGGCTTTTTTTCCCAGCAGCAAGTATTATGTTCCAAAGGTATTTATTTATTGTGTCCATTGCCGGGGTTTTCAGTCCGAGGTACATGGTCATGAAGTTGAGAGGGATGGTGACGTTATAAACGGTTTGCATGACATTGTTCATCTCTTTCCAATATTTCTGGATAACTGGGCATTCCCAAAACAAATGATAATGATGCGCCTTTAGGCACCCACATCCTCTCCAGCATCCAGTGTTCCCTTGTGAATAATGAGCGCATTGATATGGTGTTATGAAAAAACGTGAGATAGTTTTCCAGCTAAATTCTTCCCAGATATGTGATTTCGTTGTCTTCCATTGAGATAAACATACACTTTCCCATTCATCTTTAGTTAAAGTAAAAGTACCTTCATTTTCCCACTTATTTTTAATATAGGTAGTAGAATGGTTGTCTGGGTCCACGGAGATTTTCAACTTCTGATTCCTTTCCGTTGGCTCTTTTCACTGTTAAACGGGCACAGGACTCAGTTTTGTGTCTGGCTCACACATTTGCACAACATGATGCAAAAAAAAGGGAATAGCGACATAATTTAGTCCGAGGTTTAGGTTTGTTCCTTTTGTATTCAGACCGGCTTTGATAAGGTCGACAAAACAGCGTTAACCATTTGGAGCGTGATGTCACGGAGTGAAATAAAGTAACCTATTTGATAGTGAAACTGAAGGGAACACAGTTTTTTGGGGGGCTTTGAAAACATCTTTGACTCCCACGGAAAAAAAACATGTCTCCGAACTCCCGTCGGCAACATTTCTGAGAACAAATGTGGTCACAGCCAGACCCTGAAACACACACTTCTGGAGCCGGGTATTTTTTCTGATGCCTGATGATCAGATTCCAAAGAGCCGAGCGGGCTTCTCGGTGTTGCTCCAACGCCGACTCAAACCGTCCACGAGTGGGGCGGCAAATGAGGAACAATCACGGGAACCTTTTTTCTGAGCGGGGTCGTCTCATTAGATCCGGAGGACCATGAATGCAGCACGGGTTAATCAGAATCAGAATCAGAATTAGGTTTATTGCCAAGTAGGTTTTCACATACAAGGAATTTGCTTTGGTGTTCGGTGCCCAGCATTGCACCAAAACACCGTGGCGGCCTTTTTTCGGCGCCAAGGCAAATGTTCAGAACAAAAAGAATACATTGGGAAAGCGGTTGCGGGAAGAGGGAAAAAAAGGCCCAGTGCCACGCCCCCTACAGGGGACGTAACAGTGATTTAAAAAACACCCCGTACACTAAAGCACAGATACAGTCAAATCACAACATCAAGGACACATAGGGAGGGGGGGATGGGGGGGTTGGAAGGAAGGGGAAAGGTAACAGCGAGGCAGTGAGTCCAAGGAATGCATGAAGTCTGTACTTGTGTGTGTGTGTAAGTGTAAGCAAGCTGAAGTCCACATGGCTTATAACGATAAAATGCTGAATATCACATAGAAATGGGTTCCGAGGGGTCTAAAAGAAGCCAAATTCAGGGGTAGATCTGTTAAATTGAATTGAATTGATTGAAATGAATATACTTTATTGATCTCCAGGGAGATCTACTATATATTATATATAGTCGGCCTGATTTAAGTTGTGGAACCGGTAAAATTTAAAAGGCTCCCCGAGGGTTATTTTAACGCAAAGGCCTGACGCTTTCAGGTAAATGTGCTGATTGAAACCAGTCTGAGGTCCTCCTCTTCGCTCTTTAAGGGTAAATGGAGACAGGTTGTGGATGGTTTCTGTTAGAGATGGCAGAGGTGGACTGAGGTCTGAGGAGAGGACACTAAAAAAAAAAAAAAAAAAAAAAACCCAAACAGCTCCACGCGAAAGCAGACACAGATTGGTAGCGGCTGGAAATCAGATCTGGGGTCTCGAGGAGGGAGAATCCAGCCTTTCGGACATTCAGGAAGCCAAAAACCGAGGATGAATCCTTGTTTTTGTTGTTTTTTGTGCTGTGAAACGGGGCCCTGAACACCCTCGGACGTCTTTCTAATGGAAAACCACGTTCGGCTTTATACCAACTCTTCTGTTTTTTTTGCCTTTTGGCTGTTGAAGTCTGGAGGTTTCCCTCTACAGCTGGCTCCCTGCTGGCTCCTACCAACCTCTCTTCCCCAAAAAAAACATCCTTTGAGACATTCTTTGTCACGTTTACTCTGAGATTCGCGAGGCCGAGCGGGTCCTCGCGCCCCATTTCGAGGAAAATAATCGGGAAAAAAAAGGGGAAATCCAGAGAAGCTGAGCTTGTCAGACCGCAAAGAAAAGCAAAAACAAAAGCGTCTGATTTATTTGACAAAGCCGGAGTGGGGGGGGGGATAGTTTTACCTGGTGCCATCCAGCAACAACAACTGACTCCAGCAGGTGCCGGCGGCCCCCCAAAACTGGATGTTTCCACTCCAGACCCTCCTCATTTCACAGCAGAGTTACACTTGGACGCGTACCGAGGGGGGAAAGTGCTGCGAATCAGATCAGGTTTCGGGATAACGCGACTCTCCGGAGGCTTGTTTTGAGCCCAGATCCTCCGAAAGCTCCCGGAGTCCTGCTCGCGGAACGGGAAAACATTCCTGACTTTGACCAGCTCCAGCACGGAAAACTGCACGGCAGACGTCCGATCTGCATTTATCCAGGAATTAGTTTCCCATCTTAGAGTGAAAATCATGTAAAGAAAACCTTTGTACTCTGCGTATTTGATATTTTCATAATTTGATGTGAAATTCATCACAAAAATGGCTCTTTTAGCCAAGTGAGCTTCCGTCTGATTTAAATTTGAGGCTTTTTTTCCCTTCATTAAACATAGAAAGAAGCTTTGAAATAATCAGATGTTTTGTGCAAAACAAGCTTTTTATTTACAATGTTTCCCCCCCTTAAGACATTTTTTTTTTTTTAGTTCTGACACTGTAGAAAACGACAACCACAAAGACCAAAGAAACTCGCCTTTCCGTTCGTTCCTCTGCAGAACGCAATGATTTGTCACGCTGGTTTCACAATTTTTATTTAAAAATGTGGACTCAGAGCAACAAACCCATCAACACATTCTTAATTTATAGTTATAGTTAGCCAAACTGTGTCGAAGTTGAGGCTGGAAAAGTCATAATTATTCCTAATGCGCCAATATTTTTGGTGTGCTAGCTAGACTAGCATCCAGAAATTCATCACGTCAGTTTTGCTGCTTCTGTGCTGAGTCATTGCTCTACATGTCGGGATTCGTGGAGCGAGTGGACCCAATTACGGAGATTTTTCCAGGAAGAAGTTGAGGAAAACTGGTTTATTGGGAAGAAAAACGGAAAAAAAAAAAAAGAAGTTTCTGCCGGAACGGAGGCCAAAAACTACAAACGAGTTTTAATTGGACCTAAAGAGAGCAAACAAACAGCACAAAGGGGGTGGTCTGGAGGCAAACTGAGAGAAACCTGGAGATGATTTTCTCAGGAAGGTGATAACAAATGAGGAACAGGTGCGGCAAAAGGAGCCGGCGAGGAACCGGAGGGGAAGTCCGGTTCAACCCAGAGCAGCCTGACTAAAGAAATCCAGGAAGTACGAGGGACCAGACGTGGTTTCTGGTTCTGCTCCCCGTTGTTCGTCAGAAACCTGAGACCTGGACGGACAGACGCATGGACATGTTAAAGCCGTGAGCCCTCAGATCCAGGGGAGGTGGATCAGCAGGACACAAAGTTCAATTATTTCTCAGAAACGAGTCTAACCAGGATTTCTGAAGGCTTTATAGGTTTGTTTCCATGTTAAATTCACTGAACGGGCAGAAGAAAAGCTCTAGAAATTTCCTATAAATCCCAATTTCTCCATGTAATCTTTAATTAAACATCAGAATAAGTCTAAATAGTTGTTTCTATTGAAACTTTATATATTGTTCTTACACAAATGACTGGATACTAATGCTATAAAGTCAGATAAATGGTTCTAAAATGCCACCGTGAGGTATAAAAAAGAGATCCAGTTTAAAAAATCTCAACATTAAAACCTACATTTTGGTACAGAAACTCATATGTGTTTGGTTTAACCTGGATTCCTATCGTTTATCAACCTGAGTTTGACTTTAGGGATTTAATTTTACTTCAATTGGAGAGCGAAGGATTAGGAGGCTTAAAAAACTATAAAACTAAGACTTTTTCTGGGCAATCGTAAAAGGCTCCAGCTCCAAAACGTAGACTCCTAAATTTACTACTTGGGATTTATTGATTTTTTTTGCACGATAATACCCGCAGGTTTAAAGGTGCTTTTTCCTGAACCAGGTTTTAATTAGAGCTTTTTGAGCCGAGTGAAACCGAGAGGGTGTCATTTTTTTCCTCCAAAATAACTTTATCAAGACAATATCCAGACGAGAGGAACAAACGCAGTAAATGCAACTTATTTCAGAATTGTTCCGGTTTTGAACGACGGAGGACTCGTATGCTTTGAATGTTTCATTTCCAACTGGTTTCCCGTCCCCAGTGGGGGAAAGTTAAAGTTAAAAAGGTCAGAAAAGTGGCTGGTTTACGCAGTAACATCGGTAAACTGGGGGGTGCGGGGAACATCACGAACAGAATGGGTTGAATTTGGAGTTGGAACACAAACAAACACTTTTTTCTTTGACAAAAGAAAAATATTAAACAGAATTCATGGATATTTAAGTCACTTTAGGCTTCCCAGCACTGACACTGACTGTCTTATTGAGCTGGGTTTACTGCAGTTTCCAGAAGTTTCCGGCAGTTTCCGGAAGTTTCCAGCAGTTTCCGGCAGTTTCCGGCAGTTTCTGGCAGTAACAAAAGAAGATGGGAGCAGAACTGGATGATCTTTTTTTTAAATGTATTCATTTATTATCTGATCTGCTTTACTTTCCTGAAGGATTTCATGTTTTTGCACCGTTTGCAGAAGCTTTGTCTTAAATTCTGTTTTTTTTTTTTTTAGCTTTTTTTTAGCGTTTTTGTTATTTGTCCAGTCTGTACTCCTACTTGTAGTTTTGGTTAGTGTATTATCGGTGTGTTGTGTTTTTTTTAGTAGTTTATTCTTTGTTGCCAGAAGCTTTTTGGTTTTTATTTAGTTAGTTTTTTTTTCTCATCCTGGTTTCAGGCTCCCGGGTGTTTTTCCCCTCCACTCTCCACACCTGTTTCTCCAGGCTTCTTATGCTGGTTATCGCTTCCTTTTTTTAACCCTTGTGTGGTGTTCATATTGTTGTTACTCAGCCAGTGTTTCCGGGTCTGATGGACCCGTTGCATTTTGTGGCTTTTAATGCCTCAAAATCACTCTTATATTAAAACACTTTTATATTAAAATACTGAAAAGATGTTTACCTTATCTTAACTTCTCTCTCTCATCCAAAATCAACTCCAGGACCCTCTGAGCAGAGTACCTTTTGAACGGTTATAAGAAACCACTCTGGCAATGCTGTGCCAGTGTGGTCCTGCCCCCAATTTTTTAGCAGATAGACAAAAAATTAGAGCAGACAAACAATGTGTGGGAACAGTTTCTTTTGTGTTTGTGCACCTGCAGTTCCCACACAAGGTTACAACATTGTGAGTGCGTATGTGTGTGTGTGTGGTAAACAGAACAACAATTTCCACATTTCTTTTAGCCCCGGGTCCCGGGCATCTTATATGTAGTAGAAATGTGTAGGGGGGGTGTACGGTGTGTGGGCATTAAATATGAATTCTGATATATGTTCTTCACAGAAAATGAGCCAAAGCCAGTGAGTCTCAGTTTGAAAAATGAATTCATTGTATCATTTTTCTTTTAGTAAAACATGAAAACCGGTCCCACAGACCCGAACACCGCACGAGGGTTAAATTGTTCTCAAGTTTGGTTTAGTTTGTGATCCAGCTTTGCTTTTTTGGTTGTATAGATACCGCATTATGGATCCTTCTCCAGTCTCCAAACACCCGCTGTGACCATATGAGCCTCCAGTTAGCCAGATGTGGGTGAAAAGGGACCCGGGGGAGGTGCACATCTGCCTGAAACCCCACCAGGTGGAGCGGGAACTGCCGGACTCAGACACGCTCCTCACGCTAATGCGCACCACGCAGCACTTGCTTCATATTAAAAAGAAACAAACCGTCCCGACGATTTTCAAAAACGTCTGCTTTCGTTGATGCGTGGGGCCTTTGCTCTTTTTCGGGGATGTGTTTTACATTTCGGGTGGGCCTGGAAACATCTGCCGGAGCGGCTCTGGACAGGAGGTTTCACTTACTCCCGCTCCTCTCTGGTTACAATCAGTGTTGGGGAGTAACGGATTACATGTAACGACGTTACGTAATTTAATTACAAAACAAGAGTAACTGTAATTCGTTACAGTTACAATGAGAAAATATGTAACTGAGTTACAGTTACTGACGAAAATATTAAGAATTACAAATTTAGTTACATTTTTTAAAAAATATAAAGAAAAACCTTTGCAAAATATGCAACTCACTGATAGACGAAGCATATTGATTTACTAATATTTGACTGTTTGGTGTTGATGCATGACAAACGTTTATCGATGTCTATGACCTAGCCTAGCCTAGCCTAGCCTAGCCTACCCAACTCCTCTTTTTCCCGGACATGTCCTACATTTCAGACTAGGCTTGTCAAAAGTATCAATACTTAAAAAAGTATAGATACTAAAATGTTGTATCCGGATAGGACTGACCTGCCGTCGCTGCGCCCCTTGTCTCCGATTTGTTTATGTATTTATTTACGTTGTTTATGTTCATTAACAAGACGTTAGCTTTGAACTGCTAGCTGCGGCCAATAGCTAATAATAACATGCTAAAATTAATCATGGGTTAATACTCATTAAAACCTTAAAGTAATCAAAAAGTAATCAAAATTAATTAGTTACATTGCTTTTTAAAAGTAATAAAAAAAGTTACACTACAATTACATTTTAAACAAGGTAACTTGTAACTGTAACGGATTACATTTTTAAAGTAACTTACCCAACACTGGTTACAATACAGCAGCCATGTCCTAACAGGGGGTCTATTTAGCACGTTTGGGGTCCGGGCACTCCCCAAAAATCCCAAATGTGTCAGAATGACACTCCGGCATCACGTAAAGGTTGCAAAAAGTTTATCGTTCAGCCGGTTTTTCGTACTGGGGATGCTGAGAGGCAGATGGGGAAGCTACAGAATCAGAGCAGGACTTTCAATGGAGATGCTGCAGATTGGTCTTTCATATGGAGACGTCTCGTTTTCTCACGATTTTAGCCTCTAGCTTTGGTTTTTACGGTCTAAGTTTGTATCTATATTCCGTTTTATGTAAGTGCAGACGCTATGTGAGCCCAAAATATGTAGATATTTAAAAGAAATCTGCTTTATTTGATTCACTCTTCAGTGATTTGGCGCAATATTAAAAAATATTTTGGGCAGGAACCATTCACAATGGAGGAGATTAGATTAAAAAGTGCTAGCGGGAGGCTAAATATGTTTGGTCAGAAGAAAAAAGGGGTTCATGAAAGTCAAAATGTGAGAAAAATTCATTTTAACTGTAGATATTCAAATCAAAGCGGTTCAGTCGGTCCTAAGCCTGCCGCCTGACTTCAGTAGAGGAAGCACTTTTGATGTCAGTTGTCTAATAAAAGTGGCAAAAGAATGAACACTTGATATCTGTGCAGGTCTCAGACATGTCACAGACCAGTTAACGGAGGCAGCGAGGCATTTTAATAGGAACTTGGATGGTATTTGAAGCTGAATCCGACTGGATGGCTGCGGCCTGCTCGCCATATGTTGTCGTTAGAAGCTGCACGCCTCCTTTTTCTTTGCCTCCCAGACTCATCCCAGCTCTCCCGAAACCGTTTTTGGTGAAGTGACTGTCTTAAAAAAAGGCTGTTAACTCATTGACTGCCAGCCATTTTCAGAACAGAGAGTCCCATACTGCCAGAGTTTTTTGAGCATTTTGACTGATTTTTCAAGAACCACAGAATAGTTTGTGCTATGACTATGTAAACACTGAACACACCAAAAGAAAGAGTAGACTCTCTTCTTTCATCAGGAAAAAAAATTGGTTTCTACCTTATTCCGTTCTTCCTCGACTTGCGTCTCACCGGCGACATGTTCTCTCATATCGAACTGTTACGTTTTTTTTATTTGCCTACAATCTATGCTCATCTCCCATCAAAAGTGGCACTGCCCCCTAGAGGGTCAATTTGTTAGTACATACTCTGTCTAGAAGCCTGATATTTACGGACAAGCTTTAGCAGATCGTCCCCCAGCCACTCGCGTTGAAAAAACATGAAAGACGTCTATAGACGTCTTTGGCAGTCAATGAGTTAAGACACAATCTCCGTTTGGGTCTGTGTCAGGATGCACCTCCGGGCTTCATCCTCCCGATTCCCGGCAGAAAGAGCTGTTTTTGTTCGGCTCCCCGTGCCAGCTCCCGGTCGTAAAAACCCCAGATGCCGAGACGGCACATTCCCCCCGCTCAGGTTCTGACCCACGGAGGGACACCGATTCACCGCTCGGACTCCCCGAAGTGCAAAAACCATTTGTACCTCCATAAAATGCCGTGTGGCTACATCAACGCTTAACTTAACCCGTCCAAACGGCCATTTTTAGGGGCTCTGGAGCCGTAAAAATGAGTGTCGGTTAATGCTGTGGCTGCGGGGTTTGTGTTGGGCTGCATGAATCTTGACGGGGTGCGCGTCAGAGTCCAGAGTGGAGCTGATCCTTCCTTTTTACGACCCAAAGGGGGTCTGTGGAGCGACACCGTCAGCCCGAGTATTTAGTTGGAAACCTGAGAGCAAGCCAGAGTAGATCAAACTTATAAAAACGACAACTGCATAGGTGCTTATTGACCAGTTATTTACTAACCCTAACCCTGACATGAACTGGCCAGGTCCTAATTAATGTGTGTGTGTGTTGACCTAATGATGTGTGTGTAACAGAAAGAAAAAGGGAGAATCTGTGGTTACAGCTAGAGAATTTAACACAAAAGTTTAGTTCTAAAAGGAAATAAGACAATGTATATTTGAAATAGATCATGTGATAGCATACTATGCTAAAGTGAATAGTTATAGCCTAATTCTAACAACACAGATGCTAAATTAGCAGGTTTTTTTTATTTGATTTGATGGAAAGCTGCCCCCGATGGGACTTGGGGTGGTTTCCAGCTGCTCCTGTCACCTCTGGGGGAATGTCTGGTGTCTCGTCATGTGTTGATTACCTATTGTGTACACCTGGGGTTCCCCTCCCTCATGTGTTTAAATAGTCCTTGTTTCCCCATGTCCTGTGCCAGTGTGTTTTTATCTTTCTGCTTTCGTCTCCCCACACCACGTAAGGTTTTGATTTTTGTCACAGCCATGCCATAGTCTTATTTACTTTGTACCATAGCCATGTTTTTGTCATAGCCATGTTTTGCCACAGTTTTGTTAATCTTTATTTGCACCTTGCCATAGTCTTATTTTTGCCACAGCCATGCCACAGTCTTGTTAACTTTGTTGTTTTGATACTTTGCCACAGTTTTGTTAATCTTGCTTTGATTCTGTCACGGTGGAGGGTCTTAAGGGAGGACTCAGGTGCGGAGAGGGTTGGTTCCAGGAGTTTATTGCAACAAAAAAACACTCAAAAGGAGTGGGTGGCAGACATGGTTCAAAACAAGGCTGTGAAAAAACTATGAACAAAGTATCAAAGCAATAAAGTTAACAAGACTGTGGCATGAGGGAGGGGAACCCCAGGTGTACACAATAGGTAATCAAGACATGACGAGACAGCAGACATTCCCCCAGACGTGAAACAGGCCAGCTGCTGTTTTTCCCCAGCTGTTGTTCTGCTCGGACACCACGCATGTTCATTTAGTTCAGCTCAGACGTCGCTTCAGTCCTTTCTTTCTTTTTTACTTCTGTAACCCAGTTGACAAATGCATATTGAAAAGCTCAAATAAATAGTTGGTTAAAAAACAAATAGTGAAATGGGATAATAAATAGTGATAATTCTGATGAGCAATTCATGAATGATGGGTTGTTATTGTTAAAAAACATGATTTATAAGTATCTGATATAGCAGTACTTTTACTGTGACAGTTACGATATGGTACTTTCATTTTGACACACTTCCGTCTTCAGGGACTTCTCTGCTGTGCTGATTTCGATATTTGTTTAGTGCATTCGGGCTCATTTGTTTTGGTTTTGGTGAAGGTTCACAGTTCAGCTGCGTATGGATGTTGCTCTGATTCGAATCGGGTGTTTTAAAGCAGGGAAGCGGCTGAACTCTGCAGCCCCAGAGGAGAATGGGTGGACGCTTTCCTGCTGAACACCAGAAGTGAGTAACGGTGTGCTTCTCATCCCATTTCCTTTAAGGCTGAAATGCTGAACACACAAGCCAACAGCATGTTACTTAACTGAAGATCTAATGAATCTGAACTGACTATGTCTTAAAACACCATGGTTACCTGCCATATATCCTAAACTCTAAACTCTAAAGTCAGAATTTGTTGCCTTCTGACCTAAAACCAAAGGAAAACCCTTTCTCTTGTGTTATTTCACAATTTTCTTTGTATTTTTGACTGTTTATTTCGTTTGAAAGAATTCATAGTAAAACTAGCTGAGTTTAGATATGTTTGATTCACTTCAGGTTTACTTTACTCTTTGTTGATTTAAAAAAAAACTACTTTCTTTGAGTCATTTTTGGATCTGGGATGACTGAAAATCATATTTGTAGAGACTAATCAACAGATGTTTCAGTTATTGAGTTAGAAATACATTTTTGAGATCATGTTTGTATCAGTGTTTTTGGCTTACAGCATCATTAACCCGATGACAATCAAACCCAACACAGCCCTAGTTCCAAAAAGTCAGGATTCTGTCTATGTGGAACACAACAACTTAAACATCTCTCATAAACTAATGTTTGAGAGGAATTTTGTCCCATTCCAGTCTGAGAGGTGATTGGGGGTGATTCCGCTGAGCGATTCTGGGTATTCGATGTTGTATTTTTTTTTTTTTTTTTTTTTACATTTCACTATGCTCCACATGTTTCCAGTAAACGGTTTGGCTGCAGTGCGTTTCCACACTTCCATCTAAAAGCCTTTACATTCCTATCGGGGCTGATGGAGTCTGTCCAGATGTGAAAGTTTCCAGTTTTCTCCTGAAAAACAGCCTGAGATGCAGCTTTCGGAGCTCAGAACAAGCCGGGTGGTATCTGGGGGGGGGGGGCAGGGGGGGCTTCTGAGCTGGACGTGTCACAGATCTTTAACCTGCACTTGTTGATCAGACAGTGATGCATAGAAGTGTTAGTGAGAAAGATATAGCCAATATTGACTCAATCTGACTTGAATATTTTGGCTTAAATCGTCTCAAATGAATCCCCGGCCCTTTTGTGACTTCAGATAAATCCCAAATTTGACTTGGGTTTGCTTTAAATTCTATTATTATGCTCTACAAACACTAATTCCTTCACATTATGTAGATCAAACATTTTTGGAGATTGCTGATCAGGCAAACTCTGCTTCTCTTAGGTGCTCTCTATTTTCATTAAACTGATGCTTATTAATCACCTGTACTGTGATCCTTTTGTCTCACTTTCTTTTGGACAATTTCACCCACACATTCAAACACAGACAAGCATTTTCATGAGCCTTTCGTAACAGGTTCACGTTCAACCTCTGACCTCTGATTTTTCTGCAACAAGTAAAAACATTCTGTTAGATTCACATCCTAAAAGCAGTCAAACCTTTTTTCGGTATTTAGTTTGAGCTTAAAACCTGTTTTTACAGTTTGAAAGTGGCATTTACTAATTAAAAGCCAGCGTACAGCTCATGGACGGTCTCTACGTAAAGCGTCTGACTTCCCTTTCTTTTGGCCAGATGTGCGCAGTCCTACTGGGAAAAGGAAAACCTTGTCTTTGAAATTTGAAGTGATGTAAACGCCGCACATTTGTTCACGGCAGATGTTGAAATTGGGGCCGCATTCCTTCCGTCAAAACCAGGCAAACGAAGGCTGCACAGTGCCCGGTTTGTGGTCCTGGATGGAGCATTTCTAATTTCAATCACCTCCTCAGCAAGATTTTTCGACTCTAAAGTCTCAGCCCTTGGTTCTAGATAGCTAAAACCTAAGTTAAAAAAAAAAGCTCCAACCTAAGTGTTGTGGTTGTGGAAGTTTGGGGAGGCTCTGGGGGTCTCAGAGGCCAGAGCTGAGCGTCTAAAGAGTGGGGAAAGGGGGCTGGGATTCGCCCTCCGACGCCCCGAGAGCTCCAACAGGTCTGGACAGTGTTTGAGACAGCTCGTTATTTTCCCCCTCCACCGCTGGCATCCCCCCCAGATCTACATCTGCACCCCAAATGGCAAATGGTTCGGCTTTGGCTGCCCCTCACCCCTCTTTCACCGCACAGAACTATCTGTAAGAAAAAGCCATATCTGATACCCGATAATCAGGGAAATGAATAAGTCAGCTGAATAAAAACCTCTGGAATAAGCTCAGTGTCACGAGGGGTGGATCTTGGAGGGAGGACTCGCGGAGATATGGAAACAAGGGTTTATTTTAACAAAAACACTCAAAAGGAGTGGATGGTAGACATGGGACAAAACAAGGCTGTGAAAAAACTATGAACAAAGTAACAAAGCAAGATTACATGACTGTGAAAAAACATGGCTGTGACAAAAACATGAACAAAGTATCAAATAAGGTA
>JABUIW010000090.1:206287-216994 GCA_013363375.1 Menidia beryllina
GGGGGGGGGGGGGGGGGGGGGGGGGGGGGGGGGGGGGGGGGCGACCCGCCTCCTCCAGCAGCATTTGGACGCAGGTGGGGATGACGAAGTGCGGAAAGCGTAAACACACTCTTCTATTCCTTTGCACATCATTTCTCATTTTAAAGCGCTGCGATAAACGCCACCTCAGGAAAAAAAAAAAAGAAAAGAAAAAGAAAAAAGCACACATGATGTACAGGGTGCCGGATTTGGCCGGGAGGTCCAGGTTTGCTCAGGGTCAATATTTGCCTCCGGGATCCTGACAGTTTCCTGGAACGCTGGGAGGAAAAAAGTGAAATTCAGGACGGCCAACGGCTCCGAGGAACACGAGGCAGCATCGCACCGTGGAACCGATTTGGTTGGTCAGAAAACACGTTTAGAAAACATATGAAATACATAGAATACTTTCCAGTCTGGCGCAGAGAATGGATTTGGGGAAGGTTGAAGTGTTGGCAACTGTTAACCTGATTCTTTAGTTGGAAACCTGAGAATAAACCACAGTGGATCGAGAGTAAAAAGTTGACATTTATTAGGTCACAGGCAAAGTATACCACAAACAAAAACCTCTCTCTGGGTCTCAGTCTGCAAAGAGCCCTGAGATCTGGGTGTGATGGACATTATCTCTTTGGCTAGGCCCTCTTCAAAGGAGGACTGGACACAACCAAGTCCTATTGGCTAGTTACCTCTGGGCAGGAACAGGCCAGGTCCTAATTCATGTAGATGACATTGGAATGTGGTAACAAATGGTGTGTGTTTGTGTTGACCTAAAGGTGTGGAACAAAGAAAGAAAAAGAGATAAATGAGAGTCTGTGGGCACAGCCAGAGACTTTAACACAAAAGTAAAGTTCTAAAAAGAATAAAAAAATGAGTAATTGACATAGATCATGTTATAACATACTCTGCTAAAATGAGTAACTTTAGCTAAATTCTAACACAACTCATTTATGTCTTAGTTCTTTCAGACTCAGTCATTTCAGTGCAAGCTTTATTGGTGGTTAGTAATTCAGCATTGCAGAATTACAGTTTTCCTACCTTCATACGTGGTTTCCTCTGCATATTTGAGCCTGTGTTCACACATTCGGAGGCCAGCATAGACTGTGACATGAGCCAACTCTCACTGCCATTCACAGACAAAGGGGCAGCCTGAAATGCTCCCAAAAAAAGGGTAGCAACCTGTTTGCCTGAGGCCGTTTCTACTGATACTGCCATCTCTGGAGAATTACTCCAGTTTTGAACTTGAATCATAAGAGTTATGTTTCATATTCCAAGTACAATTGTTTTTATTTTACATTCACTGGATTGTGGCCGAAGTCTGATAATGACTAAGGCCTCCAGCTGTGTTTGAATTCTGAATTTGACTTCCTGAATCTTTTTATTTTAGCTCGTTAGGCAGAGTCAGGCTCCTTTAAGTTGATAACTTTAAATTTTTCATCATTTATTAACATATTTGACCAAAATAGACCTTCTCTGGTAGGTCTTTTCTCTACTTTCCATGTCTGATGAGCGATTCGGTCAAACTTGAAGCCGCCAGCTTCTCCACAGGAAGTAATGTTTTTCCCCATTTTTATCTTTGATCCATTCTGAAACTGTGGGAACTGTCAGCAAGTCTCAATTTTGCGCGAATATCTTTTAGTGCGCGCACTAAAATTACAAACAAGTACACCCCGTTTGACGTCTGAGTGTCTGGAAACCTTCATGTAACAAATCACAGAAGTCAGATCAGTCAGAGCTGCTTTTATCCGTCATGATTATTTATGTTACGAGCCCCTTTTTTAAACGAATCCTTCTGAGAACAATGGCTCTTTCGGCGAAAAATCCTGTATCTGTTGTTTTTTTATTGCTACCCATGAACATTGCCCATGACTTTAATGAACAGTGTAAGCCTCGATAAAAGCGGAGTAAGCGGTTATTTGAACAACCGAGGGTATAAAACATAACGGGATGAAAGACGGGCACAAACATTCACATTTTTAACATTGCTGATCGGATCTAAGCGCCACAAGAAAATGTGCTGTTTGTGCGTTTGTTGGTGTCCTTCAAACATGTGACTCAGGGTACGTGTGAGTGGATCTTAAGTCTGTTATTCTGTGTTAACATGAACTGAAAAACACAAGAAAAGCTGTCCTTTATTGGTCGTAGTTAGCAGATCTGCTATACCAGGGAACTGGTGAGGTTCAGTCTCCATCTTGAATCAGTTTAACGGACCAGGGACATTTTTTTTTTCACAGTTTAATACCAACTTAAATGTCAAGTGTAGCTATTATAAACTAAACTGCGCAGTTTAGTAAAGGATGCTGAAAACATTGAGGGCAAACCAAATCAAAACATCTTAAAATGCGGCTGAATTTGGGGTTGAACTCAGTGTAAATGTTAAATATAATAAAAACCATTGCCTCTTTTATTTTGAAATGTGGTAACATTTGCTGGAGTAGAAGTATCAGAGAAATATATGTAGATAATAATGATATGAGACATTTAAATGGAGCCAAAGATCATTTAAAAACACACAGAGGCAGTTTTGTACCTTTTTGAAAAAAAAGTTTTGATTGATTCCTGTCAGCTATCCAAAAAAAGGCATAAAACATGTTCCTCTCACTCAGACGCCACTTTGTCAGGGACCTGCTTTCAATCAGCGGGAACCAGATCGCTTTAAAAGCCTCGAGTGGATGGAGAAATGCCTCGTTTACACGCCATAAGAGCGTAACCTTCTGAAATAAACACCTCCGAACGAACGGCGGCATGGAAAACGGATGCAGTTCAAATAATTTCCCTCCAACCTGGCAAGGCAACATCTTGGTTTCATCTCTTGAGTCCAGGTGACAGAGGAAGAAATACATCCTTTCATCATTTAGTAATGTAAAACTGATACATATCATGGATGCTCTGGTATGCACTAATCCCCCCCTACTGTCTCTGGATAAGACTAATGACTTTTGCCTTTTCTGCTTTTATGGTTTAACAGAATAGCAGAATCTATGACATAATCTTTCCAATTACACGACTGCTTTGTGACAAAGTTTACTTTTAGACGTTGTGGCTTTGTGCCTGACACGTGTTCCCTCTGGGATCACCGGGAAAAGTCAAATCCATTTAACACACACTAAAAGGAAGCAGCAGGGACGATCCAGGGATGGAATAAACCTCCATGTGCCTCAACACATGTTTAAAGTTACGGTGAAAACTCTCCTGTTTTTCCCTGATCTTCTTTCATCGAATTTGACTTCACCTTTTCTTTGTTTTGAATCCTTTTTCTGTCTGGTTACATGTTTGTATAGCTTTTAACCCTATAATACCATGTGTATCATATTTGATTTATATGGTTTCTGAAATCTTTTGCATCTGAGATCTTTTTGTATCATTTAATGGTAACAACTTGGGTTAAAACACTGTTGTACACAATCGGCTATACCTGATAACAGCAGACAGAAGATTACATGACAGTAATTCTGACTTATTACACAGTAATAAATGATAGATATTAAAACATTTTTTGAGTCTTTTTTAAAATATTTTCTTAAAGGGCCATAATAAAGTCTTCAAATCGAAAATCATTAAAAAAATTCACTCCATTTCCTTTTGGATCAGGATTTAAAGGGTTCAAATGAATTGTTTTCATATTAATGCCTTAGTAAAGCTGCCACACAGGTGGGAGGTCTGTGCCCTAAAATATGAGACGTATCAGCGCTTTCTGCCTGATGTACCCCGTCACTACGAGTCCGACCACTCCTCAGCTTCTGCATGAATTTAATTTAACTGACGAAAAAAGGCCCCAACCCACAGTCGGGCCTCCCACAGTCACGTTCTCCAGCTGGAGAACCCGGTTTTAGGGAGGGGTCGGTGTGGGTCCCTGCTCGTCTGGGCGAGGATGGATAGATGCATGTACTAAATACTCATTTTATCATAGCTTAATGATAAATGATAGTTAAATAAAATAATATTTTTTTGTGCATTATAATAGATGCTCATATTTCTACCAGGCATTTGTCTAAATCGTTGTTAAAAACAAAACAAAAAAAAAGACACATTGAGTTAATCAATTCTGGAGGATTTCCCGAGGGAATTGAAACCATATTCTTCCATTTCAAGTAATAAGAAAACGTCTTAATGAACAAACTGATTTTACGAGGGAAGTAAAAAAGATTCCAGCTTTTCTCTTGTAGGTAATTTCAAATTAAAAGCCATGAGGCTTCCAGCCTGAGGAGGAGGTGATGTGGGGTCTGACCATCACCACTAATGTGCAAAATAAGAAAACTCAAATTAACGAGGAATATCGGCACGTAGGAAATCAGAGATAGGACCTGTCTGTGCTGGACAGTCGTACTCAATCTATAACCACTTGGTACTTTTATCTTTAAACAATTCCAGATAGTCCACAGGCCACTGACCCATAAAAGACCCCTGCACTCAATCTTTTTTCCAGGAGAATGGTATCACCGCTAAAGGAATCTTCTCCCGGATTCAAAGGTCCTCGAGGCGTTGCATAACTCAGGAAGCAACAGTAAATGTTGCAAATCAACCTGTCCCTTGTTAACAGGATTTATAGGCCCGAGACCTAGTTTACAACTTTGACTCGCGAGAACACTTGCAGAAAAAAACGAAGAAACAAGAAAAAAAACAAAAACGATGACGAATCGCACACACGTTTGGGTTTTACAGGGAAAAGAAAAATCTCCCACTCCGTCCCGGATCGTATAAACGCCTGGCGTGTGGACCGTCTGTCTTAATCCTGCCACGCCGCTGCCAACGAGTGCTCCCAATAAACAGTTTTACAAACTACTCTAAATTTCCACCGGCAGCCCCAATCCAGATGTGGGACGCTTCCCAGACGATGGATCGGACCTCTGACAACCTGTGAGCTAAAAGGCCAAGAGGTAAAGACATCTGAGGAGAGAGCTCTGTCACTAAATGGCTTTATTAGTTCACCTTCTCGGGTTACTCCTTTAAAGTGCTGCCACGCAAAGTCGGAGACCGACCCATCCTTCCTTAAATAAGCGGCAGTACCTCGTCTACCTTTCCTCGCTATTAGGAACAGATCCAGTCAGGCCTTTCATGGGAAACTAAAGACTTTAAGACCACTCAGAATTCTGTGAGCACTTTAATCCATGTGTAATTACAGGTTTGGTAACCCGGAGTCAGATTGGACGGGCTGTGCGTTCCCAGGTTTTGGGCTTGTTACAAAAACGAGCTCTCCCCTTTGAGATGAGTTATCTGAAGAGACAAAACTCTTTAATAGAAGGAAATATGAAAACAAAAACCCAACTCAGCCCCCAGTACGAAAAACGTGACGCTGGCATCAGGCTACGTCCATTTGTTGACTCGCTCGTGCAAAAAATAGGAAAAAAAAGAAAAGTAAAAGTCACAATTCTTGAGGGGCTCATGTTGTCAACCAGTGCTCTGAGAACTGGAGTTTGGACTATCTTTGGCTACATTCACGCTAGAGCCTGAGGTGACCTAAATTTTGGTGAAATTATCGTTGTTTCCACATTTCCAGATACATGCAACTCGTATGGGATATCCAGTTTGCATTTGAACTGTTTGTGTATTCTTGTTTGCAATAATGAGATGATAAAACTCAGAAGTTTGGAAGCCGGGTTATTTTCTTACAGGCTTCATATCATTTTTTTCTTCGAGCCTTCGTCAAAAGCGTCTTTTTTATGATGAAATCCAATGAGCAGGAACATCACAGATGACCGTCCAGGACCACCTGCTCCTGGCCGTGCGTTGTTTTGTTTCTTTGCTGTGTAGCAACTCTTCAGAATTAAGCCATAAACGAGCAACTGAACTGTCCACTTTGCAACTTTCTTGGAAGAGAGCGGTCGGTTCCTGCCAGCTGCGTCTCTGAGCCTCTCCAGCTTCGCTTTTGGCTCTTCAGACTCTTACTCGGCGTTTACTGGCTGGCCGTTGATTCAGTTACTTTTGAGGTGGCTGGTTTCAGTTTTATATCTCAAAGAACGCAGGCCAAGCAGCTGGAAGTTAGTTGGACATCCAAACTGACCATCGCAGCTGATCCAGACTGTAGAAATCTGCTTATAAAGGGATTCATTTCCAAGGAAATTTAGACAAAGTTTAGTTGCTATCCATAGTGCGAGAGTCGATTTACATTGTAGTCTGGTCCATCGGATAGAAAAAATAGTCCAAAATAATTTTCGGTACGCTCCAAACACGAACAGAAACGGATCCAGTAATACCGGCTTGTCTTGAATTTGACCAGCAGAACATCTTGATACAGTTCGTACTTTGGCGACAAAAGGCTGTAAAAGTGCGCAGCACTGAAGCGAAACAGCTGGTGAACACTTCCAGGTGAAAGCTCTTTAATGAGGAGACGAAGCCATAAGGGAACATTATCTAGTGGATGCTGTTCTCTGGACCAAAGAGGAGAGTGAGCACCCGGCCATTTGAGAACCTGGATTTCTAATTGTATGGGGGATGTATTGGCATCTGTGGAACTGGCAAGCTCTCACATTTGGAAAGGATCCATCAGTTATTTAATATAGACAGATTTTATAGCAACGTGTGGATCCTTTCAGGGAAGGCTTTGCAGATTTCAGCAAGACAACACTAAACCACACCCGTCAAAGTAGAGGAGTCCTGGACCTGCCCACAGCCACAGGTTGTCTAGATTGGGTTCAAATTCTCATAGTTGGCACGATGTCCGTCCAAAGACTTGAATTTGATCATATCTTTTTAACACCAAACAACGCTGTTTTGCTCGTTAATCTCGGGGGTGGTCTGAGCCTTTCTGCAGTATACAGGCCACCCACGCACAAGAGAGCTGCTACTTCTTTGTACTCTGAAAGGAATTTCCCCTTTACGTCTTCCAACTCTAAGGATGGGGGGGAAAGTTGGTTCAGAGGTATGAAGAGTAAGCGATAAATGACCACCAACTCAGCAGTCACAGTCTCCGTGCTGGAGATAGGGACCCATTGGCTGTTCTTACATGCTTTTCCTGATGGTTTTCAGCCTTTTTCTGCCTATAGGACTAGCATCACTTGCTCATATTGTTTTCATCTGGGCTTGAAGCTGATAGCCTTTACAGTAGGCCGTTATTCCTCTGGTGCAGTATGTTTTCTTATAAGCTCCTGGTTCTTCACGAGAACATCCACTACCGTTGATCTCAGCTGTATCATCAATATCAACGGTTTTTTCCATATTTCGCCCATCTCTTCTGATGAATTCTTTAAGCTGCTAACACCTAATGCAAGTCTTACTCTCAAATACATCTTGATATTTCTTCACCAGTGCCTGAAATTTACAGGCGAGCAACTGGACGCTGAATAACTCAACAACAGAACAAGGGTCGGATTCCCAATGACCTCCTTCTTGATGACAAAACCAGTGGGGGAGACGTCAAAGGATAAGCCTGCTGCTCCCGTTTGCTGACCTTTTTCTTCTCTTTTTGCCTCGAGATGTTGGAAATATTGCACCCAGGAGTCTGGGAGCCGAGGAGTTCCTCTGGAAGTTATCTCTCATAGTTGTGTAACTTTAAAAGATAGAAAGAAGACTGACGACAGATCTGAGGGGTCAACTTCGAAGGGATAAATCTGCCCGGTCGTAGTCAGTCCTGTCATATCAATCATCTGACGTCTGAGGCTGCGCCATTTGAGTCGTAAATAATTCGGAACCAAGCTTTTTGAAATAAGAATTACTTTCCCTAATTACTCAGAAACGTTTGACATTTTGAGAGAAGCAGGAAAAGCTGCCTCACGTCTCCCGGGACTCCCAGGAAATCTTGTGCGAATGATAAATAACAGCGGAGCTTTGCTTCCAGGTTGTCCCGAAGATGAAAGCGGACCTCTGACATCCTCTGTTGTCTGTGTTTAACTCCACATGCAGGGTCTGAGCTAAAGAGGGATTCAACAGATCGAGTTTCAATCTCCTCTATCGTTATTCTATAAATGGAGGCCAGAAAATAGGCAAAGAATAAAAAACCGGACGACTTGAAAAGAACGACTGGACTGGTGCAAAATGAAACATCTTTTGACTATAGAAAAAAAATATGAAGATCAAAACAGTTCTTGAGGTTCATTTGGTCTGAATGGGAGGAGCCTTTCCCCCCTGAAAATAAGGTGTCTGTTACAGACTAATTCAAACTGAGGAAAGGAGCGTTTTGCATTGAGACGGGTCACCCTGGCCGCTCCCAAACCCAGGCTCTGTGGTGGTATCTGGGCATCTGGGCTCCTTCCCCTTCGGTGATGGCAGCACTTGTAACGTGAAAGGGTGTAGGTGGAGAGGCTAGGAGGGTTAGCCGTTAGCTCAGAGAGGAGAAGTTCGGATTTCCACAAGGTATTTTAATTAACAGTTGTCTGGTATTCAACTTCGACCTTATAATGCCAGGTCTCCATGGCGCTACATTCACTAATCATACATGAACAGTAAAATGTAGACAGCTCAACCGTCACCTTCTTGTTACCTTCTTGCCACACTATGCCGCAAAAAAGAGGTAACACCACCTTGTGGCATTATTCGGTATTGTAGTAACACATCTAGACTCTGACTGTTACACACTGAAGGAACATTTGAGATGTCTTTAAGTCCACGCCTTTAACAAACTGAGACCACATAACAAAAACATGGGTAATGAAGAGGGTACCAGTTCTGGACTGAGCTCCCTTGAGCCCTGCGCGGTAAAGAATGAGTGTTAAACTTCTAGTTAAAGACACAAACTCGTGGCTTCTCTCGGGGTACTCTGGCTTCCTCCCTCTAAAACCAAGCCTGTTCGGTCTATTGCAGACTCCCAGTTGACCTGAGTGAGGTGGTCTATTTGGATCCCGTGATGGACCGCGTCTTGCCCAGCTTCCACCCCGCCTCTCGCCTAATGAGCCCGGGCTCCGGCCCGGAATAAGCCGGTGTTTGTCACAACGGGGCTCGGATCAAGTTTCAGAGGAACGGGGAGGAGGATCCAAATGCGGGCACCGAAAGAAAACAGGAACTAAGGAAATCCTGGAACAAAGGTTTATTAAAACCACAGCGAAAAAGCGCGGCTGAGCCAGCTAACAAGATTAGTCTCAAGTTGAGTTGAGACCAAACAGAACCCAAAAGATAGAAGCTAAGAAATGCCTAACACAAAGACGACGGCCTATAAGGAGACAAGGAATCACACAAGAACCTGCCAAGGAATGAAACCGCAAAGAAGTTTATATGGAGGGGAGCGTAATTAATGGAATGAAAAACAGGTTGAGACAGTACGAGTTGAGTCAAACGAAGCTGGTGGCGACACATGGAAACAGGAAGCAAAGACGGACACCAAAATAAAAGCACGGGAACACAAAACCTAAGTCAATTGGATGGTTGCCACTCCAAGTCTCATGACCATGAAGATGCTCAAATTCCTCCAACACATCCAGGTGACTCTAAAGACCGACTGAGTGCCTTTATCAGAACAAAAACCCCTGAACAACTCACATTTGAGCTATTTACTGTCATAAGACTTGTATGAGAGGTAAAGCCTCATTGAAAAGAATCCCACTTTATAAAAATTCTCAGTCTTTGGTAAAGCTTTCTGCGGCCTGTGAGACATTACAGGCACTTTAACGGTGTTTCTTCCCCTCCACTCAGCCGTAACTCACACACACTCCCGCGGTAATATGTTAAAATAAGTGAGGATCAAATACTCGGAGGACGCCGCGGCGCAGAATCTAACCCCGGGCCTGATTGGTGGGATTTCGGCTAACTGAGCGTGACTATCTCGCTGATCACCTTCCTCTGATCTCCCGGAGAATGCGGTTTCTGAGCGGGCACCAGCCTCCGAGTGGAGTAGTAATAACTTCGAAATGAATCGCAGATGTGACCTGCCGAGGTTTGAGAGGCTTCGAATCTGTGAAGTGTGTTTTTGTAATTTAGTGTCTTACGAGCGCAAACAGACTCTTAACACCACTTCCCGGGATGTTTATCGCACGCTAGGAAAACACAGAGTGGCTATTTGTTCGATACGATATCTGCCGAGCGGGTTTTTTCAGCCCCCACAATGTTTGGATGTATGGGGCAGAGTTTCTGTGCACGCCTGCACTTTTTAGACCCCATTTATTTTTCGTGAGCTTCGATATGAGCTGGAGAGAAGTGCACGGGGAATGTTCCAGGTCTTGTTGTTTAATTATGTGCGAGTAGATTTCTGTTCGAATCACATTCCTCACATGAGATGGAGAAGGCAGTTCAATTTATGTGCGTGACGTAAAACAGAAGTAACCGTGTCCCTTCCAGGTCGTAAAATGAGGTAAATACAGTTTGAGGTGACTCTGGTTCTTGTCTTTTTAGACTCTCAGACTCTGGCTTTGGATCTTTGTCCTGTCGGTGAGCCGGTTGTAGCTTTAGCTGTTGGACAGATGTTTTCACATCTGACTCTGAACACGTTGGGATCCAGAGGAGCTCACGGGGGGCTTTAAGGTCCAGAAGCAGCCCAGATCACCATCCCTCCCCCGCCGTGCCCACGGCTCTTCTGAGACAGCCCAGACCACCATCCCTCCCCCGCCGTGCCCACAATCGCTCTGAGGCAGCCCGGACCACCATCCCTCCCCCGCCGTGCCCACGGCCGCTTTGAGGCAGCCCGGACCACCATCCCTCCCCCGCCCTGCCCATGGCCGCTCTGAGGCAGCCCAGACCACCATCCATCCCCCGCCGTGGCCACGTCTGTTCTGAGACAGCCCAGATCACCATCCCCCCTTGCCGTGCCACCAGCTTCTCTGAGGCAGCCCA